>OZ010786.1:183958712-184077712 GCA_963932465.1 Maratus speciosus
GTTTTCCGTTACATTACGGCCAATGGAAAAAATTATTTCAAGTGCATTTTAAGGATGTTACGGACTTTCGAACAGAATGAAATTGATATGCACTTATTAAGTGCACTGTTATAGTATGAGCGCACCACATTTGCCACGTTTGACGCGCAATTTCCAACTTGCATTTAACCGAGATCTTTCTTAAAAAATAAATTTAAATAAAATCTAAATTACAATATTAGTAAAATTACATCTTAAAACTAATATTTTAAAAGTTAAAAACTTTATTATTTGACTCAAAGGTCTGTAATAGCTTACGACTGGGCCCCTGACTCCTGACTTTGTCTACCCTCTAAATGTGAGGTATGGGAGGTGGTCGCTACGGCTCTGCTGATTCGCTAAGTTTTGAAATTAATATTTTTGAGCTTACCTGTGAGAGTCTGTGACTATCGAAATATCGATTCAAGTATCGATTCTAGACTTTGGGAATCGATTCTTATTGTGATCGATTCAGTTTTATACGATGTCGATTTTAATCGATTCCTGAATTTTCCAGAATCGCCCATCACTACCCCACCCACCCAAGGAAGTTCTGAAATGGAGTTCCTGTATGTACGCTGCAACAATATATAAACCACTTGAGAATTTGTTTTGATTCGTATTCACTGGCGTCGTATACTTTTTATGAATTCTGCTGCCTTAAGTACAAGATTATTTTAAAGGAAAAAAAACAATAGCATGAATATGTTTCATGTTGTGTACATACATATATGTCTGTATATAGATTTAATCCATGTTCCATAATAAAGATTATGACACTCCTTCAATTATTGCTTGGCTGTAATTATATGAAATGTACTCCCTATTATATTTATTCTAAAATAAGAAAAAAATCTCTCTTTTACACTTTTAAAAAAAAAGTTTTAACATATACAATGGTAATAGTTCAATATGCTAGGCAAATGCCGCCCTTTATGCCTGCGCCCTGAGGCGGCTGCCTCATGCCTGGCGCCGTCCCTGACTCCTGCAAAAATATGCTGTGCAGGATAACCGAAACTAGAAACTTTTGCATTTGTGTTTTTTGCAAAAAATCGTACTTTAAGACCGATTTTCGTAGCATCGTAGTTTATAGGTCCAAATTGTTATAACTATGATTTTTTCGTATCGGTTGGCAGGTCTGCATGTGTAAGAATGAAAAAATCTACCACATAAATTACAGATTGAAAAGTTCCTGGTATAAATATATTGTGTTACAGTACACAGCAACTCTGCATGTATACTCACACATATAATAAAAAATACTTTTATAGGACACAAAAACAAAATGATAAAAAAATTTATTTAACTTAACAGTTTATTTGACATTTTTCACTAAGTCAGCCAGTACATCCATCTCTTTAAGATCTTTCATTTAAAAAACTAAAACAAGCACAATGGTGCTAGTAAAAATATCAGTGATGGTCCCAAAAATATTTTACACTTGTTTATATTATGAACTGATTTAACTATCTGTTTTCACTGCAGGTGCATCAACGGCTGCAACTTCAGCTATGTCGTTACCTAATTCACCAGGCATTACACATTTCCAAAGTCCATAAGTTTTTCCAACAATTGTTTGCCATAGTCGCAAAGTTCCATCTTCACTCCCACTTGCATAAAGTTCACCATCAGGAGAAAACTGCACACAGTGCACAGGTCCAAAATGGCCTTTAAAAGATTCTTAAAAAGGAAAAAAAAAATCAGCAATCATATGTACTATGGAAATAAATGCTACAGTAAATTGATTGTGATATAGCAATTCACAAAAAGAAAACAATCTGCACTTAACAAATGAACCAATGTTATTGGATGTTTAGCTTATTTTTTCCAAATGATTCTTAGAGGCTCATTAATTTAGGAATTAATATTCAGTGTAATTTTTAAATATTGCTAAATTATTCATATAATAACAAGCTAAAACAAAGATCAAAGAATAAAAATAATTTTAATTCTGCTGATTTTCCTTTTCTTATTAATTAAAAAAAAAAAAAAAGAAAAATCAATTTTTTTAATTGATGATTTTCCTTTCCTATTTTATTCGTAATTATTTTTGCATTGGGCCGCTTGGTTTGTTTCTGTGCTAAATGTCTTTCTGACTTTTGCACTTAACAACTTAAAAGATTTTTAATGTTTCTGCATATATAATAAAGAGTTCACGGTAACTTCAATAGATTTATATACTTAAGTATTACCATGTACAGAGAGGACTATAATTCAACGATGCTTCTTCTTAACTTTTAATCTTTTTATATTTACAAAATTAACATCAAAATAAAATTTAAAGCACACAAAATAAGATTGTTTATAAACAGTTTTTAATATGATTAATATTTACATGTATGACTGTTTGAAGCCTTGTCTTAAAATGCTGTGCCTCCGAAATGCTTTTTTCATATATTAATATTTTACACAATTCAGAAAGTGAATAATCACAAATTATATTTCACTAATAGAGACTTGTTCGATAGTAAATCATGATAAATTATTATTTCACTAATTTCAGTCTAATTTTAAAAGATTATCATCTAGCACTATAAACAAATTAAAAATAGAATGAAAGTTAGCTATTGTATGGTGACATATCTAACTTCTTTAAAAAAAAAAAATGATTTTTTTCATAACAGAACCGAACCTAAAAAATAATTACACATTTTCAAACAGCCAATAACGAAGTAGCTAAGTATTCTATTCATTATTGTACTTGTAAATAATTTGCACATTTATTTAAGGTATTTTCCATAATTCTGTCCGAAGCTTTAAATTAAATATGGATGCAATTGGATATTTACAATACCTGCAAAATTGAGAAGATATACACAGCAGTAGCCAAAGTTGTAGAAACCTTTTAAATTTGATGGTTCATAACACCCTTTTCTTTTTAAGTAATGTCATAAAATTACATATCAATGGAAAGATAATTTGATCAAAAATGTAATGCAACAAATTTCACACAGGAATGTTTATTAGAACAGTAGTTATAAAGAATAAAAGGGAAACATTAAAAATGTGAGATATAAAAAAATTATTACAACGTCAGTTATTAGTTGGGTAACCTTTACTCATTATTATGGACTGAACTAAGTCTTTAGTTTTGAATTTGAAGCTGTTATAATGTGATACCAAGATTGAATTACCGCATCTATTAATTGAATTTTATTGCTGGGTTGCTTCTGTGCAACAAGTTTCTTTAACCACATCTTTCTATACAGAAAACAGACTAGATATTTAATAAAGAATCACACTGTTCAAAAATATTTTCTTTAAATGTATAATTTAAGTGGATTAATATTAAACATAGGTTAATAAAGCACAAGTTGAATTATTTTTTATTAAAATTTTTAAGCAGAATCAAAGTAAACATGAAAAATTTCCTTGAAATATTAAA
The DNA here is from genome assembly GCA_963932465.1 of Maratus speciosus. Taxonomy (NCBI): domain Eukaryota; kingdom Metazoa; phylum Arthropoda; class Arachnida; order Araneae; family Salticidae; genus Maratus; species Maratus speciosus. The sequence continues at coordinate 183,962,116 of OZ010786.1, forward strand.
AAAGACTATCTAGACTTACAATGTAAACTTTAAAATATTAAGACAGCATTCAAACTGCATTTCAAAAGCATATCTAAATTTTAAATGGATTGAAAGAAGTGCAAATTCAATTTGGTTGTGCATATGAAATATAATATATACAAAAAAAAAAAAAAAAAAACTCAATTATTACTAATTAAATAGACTATTACTTTGAAAGTATTTAAGAAAATTTCTTTATTCTTGATAATATGTGACAAAATAAAATTATTGTAGCAAAAAATTAATAAGAAACTTTTACAATTTCAGAGATTCCATTTTAAATTCAAAAGTATATAAATCAAGAAATTACCTATTTCATTTCCATTTTCATAATCAAATTTATACATCTTAAAATCATCACCACCACACACAAACACAGACTGTTCTGGATGTAAAGAGGCACTATTAACTTGAGATGGCACAGAATATTCTTTAAGTTTCTCAAAGCTGTTGAAATGAAAGAATTTATCATTGAAAATCACAAAAATTTTAAAAGGCGTACTACCAATCATGTTAACATTCAGAGTTATATAATTCTTTAAAGTATTTTTTTTGTAATTCACATATTTAAAACTCTGCAATTAAAAAATTCTGTTAAGCTTACATAAACTTAAAATTATATATATATATATATATATATAAAATCTAAATAATAGGAAACAAATCTTAAATACTCCACCTTCCTCCAACAAACTGTAAGTGGAAAATATTTTCAAAAGGAAGTATTTAGAGGTTATGAATCTACATTCAGAGAATACCATTTTCAAGCAAGTTATAAACTATATTATTTAGTTTCTGACAATATTAAAAGAATTTGCTAATAGACAAAAATATGGTAAACAGAAAAAAGGTGACAGGAAAAAGGAGAGCGGAAAAAATGTGACAGGAAAAAACGTGACCGGAAAAAACATGACAAGGAAAAAAAGTGATCGGAAAAAGCATGACAAGGAATTGTTAAATATTGAACTTGTCAATAAATAAATGCTAACAACTAAAGTGCAGTTTTTCCACTGTCAGTTTTTTATAGCGTATTGGGGGGGGGGGGGGGGGGTGTACAGAGTTAATGGGTGGGTTAGACAATTCTAAGATTTGGCCCGAGAAAACATAATTTTAACATTTCATTAAGAGAAGTTTAACATGACTTCTACAAGGGACAAGCTGGTGCTTTCTAGGGGAAGGGGGTGGGGTTGTATTAAGGAAATACAATTTATTCGCGAACGCGAATACAAATATTTTTTGTCGATGTCTACAAATGCTAATATTGAAAAAATTTTTAAATTCACACGATAATTCTAATTAACATCACTACTTGATATTCACAAACAGTAATACCAATATTTTTCGTTAATGTTTAAAAATGTAAATATAGAAAAAATTCCTGAATATTCACATATGAAAATTCACATTTACACCACTACTTAATTTGGACATTATGTGAATAAGAATGCTTTCCGTTGATATTTAGAATACAAATATTGAAAAATGTTGTGAATGTTCGCATACAAAAACGCTCGTTTACATAACAACTTGATTTTCGACTTACGCATGTATAATATAAACTTTTTTTTTTTTTTTTGTAAATTTTAAAGAAGTCAGTTATAATAGATATGATCGGAAAGTTTTATTTTTATTTTATTTAACGCTATTTGAGTTTTTTGTTTATTAACATAAAATTATATTATTAATAATAACAATTTTAGACTTTCTGAATCACTTATCAATTTATAATTTTTTATGTCCTGATCAGTGGCATTAGTATTTTCAGATATTAACAGAACAAATAAAGAAAAAATAATAATAAGTAAATATCTTTGTTAAGATACGCCTAAAATTAGAAATTAGCATAGTTTGTTACTTTTTTATATTAAGCAATTGATTGAAGTCGAATTTTTTGCAATTTTTGGTTTCATCATGGAATTTCCAGATATATTATTCTAAACATTTAAACTAAACAAAATAAATTAAAATAAACATTTCTATAAGATACTGGAATCACCGGAAAAAAGCGCGCATAGGAAAAAACAAATCGGATAAAAGATCACTGAAAAGTATTGTATTTATTAAGTTGTATCCATAACAGAAAATATAATATAAAGTTTGTTTTTTAAGGAATTTAATATCTGTTTTAAAAACATAGTAAAGCTTATATTTTTTTTAACGACAGGAAGGCCATCTGAGAATTCGTTAAAAGAGTAAGGGTATTTGTTTCAGAAAAATTCTTTTCAGGAATTTAAATGCAAAATTTGTTATCTTTATTTAATTAAAAAAAAATCTATAGCTTACTTCAAAAATATAATTAAATAAAAATAAAATATTTTAAACTAAATAAATATGGCCATTAAGAAAAAATGTACTCACATTTTGAACTTTAACGAAAAATCATGCTTTCACCCATGGAACCCCTCAGGTTAAATCCTTAATCCTTCAACAAAGAGTGGTTCCTCTTATTATCGACTGACAATCATTCAAAATATTTTGCTTTCTATTTGATTGTAACAGGCGTTTTGAAGATTGTAGTTTTAAAAGAATGATAGACAGGTATGTTGGCGAAGTGTACATTGGAATTTTGCAACTCACTTCAATATATATATTTGAAAGCGATAGAAGACCATAGTTTTGGAGAATGGTTTTTGTTGAATGATATTAATCTGACAGACGAATAATATATGATAAAAGGGTTGTTTCTTCTGTGAAATTTTTACGTGCCATCCATCGTGTTTTATGAGATATTTTTATGTAAATAATGGGAAACTGTGCTGATTTTAGATATTTCACACAATTTGAGATAGCGTATAATGAATAACTTTGAACCGGATTATTGGAACAAATACTCAGCTGTATTTATCCTTTTTAAATATTCCCTGAAGTGTCATATGCTACATTTCCAGAGACCTCACAAGTTTAAAGACAGGATTATTTTTGTTTAACTATTGCAGATTGATGTGTATTAATTTAAGAGGTTGGTTGGTTGTGTTTATGACACCCATTATCAACACGAGTGATATGGGCCCAAAAGTTGGGAGGTGCCCTCCGTGGGGGTCTTTCTAATGGAACCTAACCCGTATTTACGCATGGAAATTCATGGTTTGAAGAAAACCATGAAAACTCCAAACGATTAGGATGACGGGCGCGATTGGGTTCGAACCCAGCACCTCCCGTCTAGCAGCTTCGAGAGCAGAACCTCTCGGCCACTGGTGTGGTGGGGCAATGATTTAAGAACTCACATTGTTTTAACCTTGTTGTAGGTTTACAAAATGTACAAATGTCATGTTCTTACAATAGACCCCCCCCCCCCCCCCCGATCTTTCAACGTCAAGAAAGCTGAAAAGACGCAAAGGCAAAAGAAATAATCATTTTAAAAATAATTTATTTTTGTGCAACCAATAATGCTTTCGGAACATGATAGAGTAAAGAATCTGTAACTCATTCTAAGCTGTATTACTACTAATTGATGTATTAAATGAATTTTATAAACAGTTATTTTAATGGTATTTTGAATAACTTGTTACATAAAGGGTTAATGTATTATTTAATTGCTAAGTTTCATGTTTTCCATTTCCACGTTCGCTAATGCGATTACAAAATATTTTTTACTATTACTGGAAATATTATGTATGAACATTTCCAGAACTTTTTCTCGATCAGTTTCCTAAGAATTGATCAGAAATATAAAGCTTAATTTTCCCATGCGTTTTTTTCTGCCTACCAAATTAAGTTTAGGTACGTAAAGATAAGTGAATATAAGAATAAATGATGAAAGCATTAAAGTGGACATTTATTTTACAATCAAAAAGTGTGCTTACAACTAGTGATGGGCGATAACGAGATGTTTTTCTCGATTTTCTTGATTGTATGGACATCCCGATATTTTTCGATTGTATAAACTTTTTCTCGATGACTACAGTTTGCAAATTTCTTTTATAAATCATATATTATGTATTATATACGTCATACATTTATCAAGAATCGTCTGCGAGTGAACTGGAATGAGTCGATGTTAATAAAGACTACGTGACTTCGACCGCTAGCGGGCCCCTCCTTTAATCAAGGCCCCTAATTTATACGTAATCTTGTAATATGAAATCACGAACAGGTTACCCGCTATATACGGCACTGATATATGATAGCAGGCGGGTGTGGTGTGCATGCACTACAAAATCTTGTAAAAAATATAATATCGAAACGAATGAACGTCGGACCAGATCTCTTGGGGGAGGGGTCAAAGCGAGCGGAGGGGCACAGCAGCTGCATAATATGATTAAGTCGTCACAGGTCTTTAGGCCTTTCAAACCATATGTCACATGAGAAGTCTGGATCTGAATTTATAAAAATGCCCTCCCCGTGGGGGGGGAAAGGGGGGAGGGGTGCGGGAGGTGGATAACATGAGTAAGTGGTCATAAGCCTTTCCAACAATATGTCACATGAGGGGTCTCGGCTAAATTTAGAAAAACACCCCCATGGGGGAAAAGTGGGGGGGGGGGGCGGTCACCGGAGGTGCATTACATCAATAAGTAGTCACAGACCTTTCCAACGATATCTCACATGTGGGGTCTTGGCTAAATTTGGAAAAGTGTCCCCCGGTGGGGGGTTCAAAATGGGGGGATGGACACCGGAGGAGCATAACATCAATAAGTAGTCACAGACCTTTCCAACGATATCTCACATGAGGGGTCTTGGCTAAATTTGAAAAAGTGTCCCCCGGGAGGGGCAAATTGGGGGAGACTGTCACCGGAGGTGCATAACATCAATAAATAGTCACAGACCTTTCCAACGATATCTCACATGAGGGGTGTTGGCTAAATTTGGAAAAGTGCCCCCCCCCGGGGGGGGGGGGGCAAAGTGGTGGTGGGGACACCGTAGGTACATAACATCAATAAGTAGTCACAGACCTTTCCAACGATATCTCACACGAGGGGTCTTGACTAAATTTGAAAAAGTGTCCCCCAGGGGGGCAAAAAGACTGTCACCAGAAGTGCATAACATCAATAAGTAGTTACAGACCTTTTCAACGATATCTCATAAGAGGGGTACTGACTAAATTTGGAAAAGTGTGTTCCGGGGGGGGGGGGGGCAACCGGAAGTGCATAGCACTAATAAATAGTCCCAAACCTTTCTAACGATATGTCACATGAGGGGTCTTGGCTAAATTTGGAAAAGTGTCCTGAAATTTCATATATTATAAATAATATTTAGCGGAGGGCTCCATAAAAAAATCCAATCTAAAATGATAAAAGCGGAAAAAACTACCCTCGCAGTGGGGGCCAAATTGGGGAGGGGAGGAAGAAAGCCTCATAATATGAAAGAGTCATCCGAGAGCTTACCGATGACATATCACATGACTGGTCAAAAAAAAGTTTGAAAATTGCTCCCCCTCTCTCCTCCCGTGGGCCCACTCTTTCACCCCGGAATTCACACAGCCGCCACTTTAAAATTTTTATGTTCAATAAATAATATTTACCAGAAGACTGCATAAAACTCATATTTAAAGTGATATTTAAATTTATTATAGAAATCGACTACGGTTTTAAAATTTGTTCGCCCCTTCCCCACCCCCTTTGAGCGAAGAAAGGTTCATAGTATGAAAGAGTAATCAAAGGGCTTTTCGATTATATGCCACAGGAAGGGTTCGGTAAAATTTTTAAAATTGCACCCATGGAGTCCACTCTCACGTCCTCCTCCCTCAAAATCACCCGACCCACCTTCCTCTTTGAAAATTTTATATTTAATAAATAATTTTTATCGGAGGGTTCCAGGTATGTGACATCTTGGTAGGGCTAAAATAAGAGAAAACTTTGAAAATTAAAGCTTCATTTCACAGCTCATTGTCATGCCTTTTTCTCTATCTCGTCCCTTGGTACTCTCAATAAATTTTCTTACTTTTCTTCTCTGCCGAGGACGAGAGAAATCCTCGAAAAGCTTCTCATAGCGAAATGTTGAAAAGCGCGAGAGAAATCCTCGAAAGGCTTTTCATTGGGAGATTTCGAAAAGGACGAGAGTAACAAGCGAGAGGCTTCCCATCGGGAAAGGTTGAAAAGGGCGAGAGGAAACTCTCGAAAGACTTCCCATCCCGAAAGGTTTAAAACCACCAGAGAACTAACCATCGAGCAGCTTGCCATCTGGAAGCGTCGAAATGCTGGAAAAATTATCCAGATGAGATTTGCCGAAATGCGAGATGGAAATGAAGCTTTCAAAGTCAAACTTACCGCATTTCTGGTTTAAGTCATAATTTCTCAAAGGAGTCCATCTGCTTATCCAATCTCTTTTAAGCTCACAGGCTATCTAAGCCTGAGAGCTAATGTACCCGTCGGTTCTGTGTGTATGCATGTACTGTACGTACGTATGTATGTACATAACGCGATAACTCTTGATTAAAATGTACGATTTGCTTCAATTTTTTTTATGTTCATTCTGATAAGGCGTTCCGCTGTTTAGTTTTGACGGTTCATTGGTTAAGGATAAAGGGAGAGAAGGGGGCTGGTCCCCCCCCTCCCTCCTTAATTTAGATAAATAGGTTTTTCAGGCAGAATTCTTCGATTTGCTCCAAATTTCGTATACCGGTTTATTATGTTAAGGGGCTTCCCTGATTAAACTTGGAGGTTCATTAGTTAAGTATGAAGGGGGGAAAAGGGGATAGACCCCCTCCTTAATTTAGATAAATGGGTTTTTCATGCAGAATTATTCGATTTGCTCCAAATTTGGTATACTGGTTCATTATGTTAAGCAGTTGCCTTGATTAGATTTGGAGGTTTACGGGTTAAGTATAAAGGGGGAGAAGGGGGCTAGACCCCCCCCCCCTTAATTTAGATAAATGGGCTTTTCATGCAGAATTATTTGATTTGCTCATAATTTGGTATACCGGTTTATTATGTTAAGGAGCTTCCCTGATTAAACTTGGAAGTTCATTGGTTAAGGATAAAGGGGGAGAAGGGGGGGGGGCTGGTCCGCCCCCCCCCCCCCTTAATTTAGATAAATGGGTTTTTCATGCAGAATTATTCGATTTGTTCCAAATTTGGTATACCGGTTTATTACGTTAAGAAGTTGCCTTGATTAGATTTGGAGGTTTACGGGTTAAGTATAAAGGGGGAGAAGGGGGTCTGATCCCCCCTTACTTTAGATAAATGGTCTTTTCATGCAGAATTATTTGATTTGCTCCAAATTTGGGATACCGGTTTATTATGTTAAGAAGCTGCCTTATTAGATTTGGAGGTTTATGGGTTGAGTATAAAGGGGAGGGGCTAGTCTCCCCTTAATTTAGATAAAAGTGTTTTTCACGCAGAATTATTGGATTGCTTCAAATTTAATATACCGATTTATTCCGATATGGCGCTTCCTTCATTAGATTTGGAGGTTCATTGGTTAAGTATACAAGGGCGAAAAGGGGGCAAGTCCCCTTAATTTAGATAAATGGATTTTCATGGAGAATTATTCAATTTACTTTAATTTTTTTTCTATGTTTGTTCTGATAAGGAGCTTTCCTGATTAGATTTGGAGGTTCATTAGTTAAGTATAAAAGGGTTAAAGGGGTTAGACCACCCTTAATTTAGCGATATGTTCCTTTTTTTCATGCAGAATTATCCGATTTGCTTCAAATTTGATATACTGATTTATTATAGTTAAGGAGTTTCCCTGATTAGATTTGGAGGTTCATTGGTTAAGTATAAAAGGGGCAAACGGGGGATATTTCCCTTCATTTATTTTTTGAGGGACATTATTCTTTGAAATAAGAGTATAATATACAGTTAATGTTAATAACATGTGAGCTCAATGCCATCAGTTTAACTGGCACTTATCATTTTATTGCTATTAACCGATGTGGGTTATGAAGCATAGTGGTTTATGTATTCAGTTCTGTATAGTCCTAGTTTCAAACTTTACTGTTAAATTTAGTGTCATTTTGCAACGAATTTTCAATGTTTTTCTTATTTTAGCTCTGCCAAGCTGCCCCATACCTGGAGACTCAGATAAATACTATTTATTAAATATAAAAAGTTCAAAGAGGAAGGTGAGTGAATTCTGGGGTGCGCGAGAGTGCACAAAGGGAGGGGTAGGGGGGCGGGTAATTTTCAAACTTTTACCAAACCTCTCCTTGACATATCATCGGAAAGTCCTTTCACCACTCTTTCATATTATGAACCTTTCTCCTCCCAGAGTTGAATTCCGGAAGGGGTTCGGGGGGGGGGGGGGGGGGGGGGGGGGGGGTGACTTTTTTATTTAATTGTAGAGATTTCTACAATAAATATCATTAAATGAGGTTTTTAAATGGAGCTCTCTGATAAATATTATTTATTAAATATAAAATTTTAAAAGTGGGGCTGCGTGATTTCCAGGTATATTCTAGGATAAAAGAGGGAACCCACGTGGGAGGGGTAGATTTCAAACTTTTTTTGGACCAGTCATTTGATCTATCATCGGAAAGTTTTCGGTTTTCATCGCAAAGTTACTCTTTCATATTATGAACCTTTCTTCTTCCTTCCTTAGTTTGGCGCCCCGAGAGAGGCACTTTTCGAACTTTTTTGAAATCATAGCGTTTTTAAACATTTTAGATCGGATTTTTTACGGAGCTCTCCGATAAATAATTTTTAATATGAAAATTTCAAAGAGAAGGATGGGCAGGGTATATTTCAGGGGGGGGGAGGCACGATAATTGGAATCCTGGGAGTTGGGACTCTTTTCTATCTTTTGCTGACACCCTTCATGTGATATATCATTGGAAAGCTCTGTGACTACTATTTCATTTTTATATATCGCCCGCGCCCCTCCCCTTACTTTGCCCCCGAGCGGGGGCACTTTACTAAATTTAGCCGACACCCCTCATGTGCCATATCGTTGGAAAGTCCTGTGACCACTTATTCATATTATGCACTTTCCTTGCCCCTCCCTCCTACTTTGCTCCTCGCGGGAGTTCGCTTAAAGTATTCTAGTCGAAGACTTTATAAAAATGGGGAAATTAAAGATCCAATCTCAAATGACGTAGAAAAATCAATAAAAATTTTTGATCCCTTTTATCATCCTTTAGTTCATATTTTTGCCACTAGGGGGTGCTTTTGATTCTTATTTCTTTGGCCATTTAGGTACTAATTGCCAAAAAATTCTAATTTTTGATACTTAAACTCCCCTTACCGCTTCATAGCTACTCGCGTTTTTTCAGCTTTTTTCAACCAGGGGGCACCCTTACAAGACTTTTCCAGTCTTATGGTTCCTTTATAGTTTCCCTTTGGTTTGTTGTTTTTTTATTCCATCTGTTTTCAGTTACCCTATATTTAATAAAATGTGCCTTATATATATGTAAAAACAATGATTTCAATAATCGATTCTAGAACATCTCCTTTGTAGATTCTCGAAAGTAATCGATGACTGTATCGATTGTGTATTTTACGATAACGATTTTTTTCGATTGGTAAATTTTCGAGAATCGCCCATCACTAAGCCCTATCACTACTATGAAATTGTCGGCCAGAATAATAGCTAAGTTTTCCAATAACTGTTTTTAGCTTTTCTCGTTATAATCGATTGTAAAACATCTCGATTGTAGATTCTATGAATTAATCGATGGCTGTATAGATTGTGATTTTTTACGATGACGATTTTTCTCGATTGTCGAATTCGAGAATCGCCCATCACTACTTACAACTATAATTTTGCGTGGTTTCGGAGTACAGTTTAAAAGCAGAAATCTATAAGTCAGTGGTGTAAAAAAAATTCAAATATTTTTATTTTTGCAGCTGAAGATAATTTCCAAACTACTCTTTATAACACATAAAGATATTTTTCTCAATTATTTGTATACAACCTCAACTGATTTTGAGAATTGATACTTTTAATGTATAAAAAATATAAAAAAATATTGGTAATGTTTTGTCAATTAAGATTGCAGCTTGAATATGAGTATTTTTTTTTTCAAATATCGTATATACTCGAGTATAAGTCGACCTCCCAATTCTTAAGCAAATTTTGAAAAAAAAATTGAATTTCTGTGTATAAGTCGAGCCACATTTCTGGTAGCATGTTGAAAAATTATTTGTAATCAAGAATAAAAAAAAAAAAAATTAAAATTTCATTAATATCTTTTACTAATTAAAAGTTTACTAATGTAACCTTTTTTACGTTTCTAATTAGACTTTTTTAATTCAACGTTTTAAAACTGTATAATTATGTAAAACTGTATAATTATGTAAAACCAAAGAAGGTTAAACTATTTTGAAACCTATTTATATAAATTCAATGATGCTTAAAAAGAAAAAAATCTTTAAAAATTTATTCAAGCCTTATTTACGAGGGTAAACAACTTCTTAAACTGCTTAAATATAGTACTTCTTTGTATTGTAGGACTTTTACAGAACAATTACAGGGACATTACAATTGAGCTTTTTTTTTTTTTGTCAATCACAGGGAAATGACCATTGTCTGGTTTTATCTCTCATGTGGTTACTTAAGGCCTTTTTTTTTTAACTTCCTCGTGTATAAGTCGACCCCCCCCCCCCCCCCCATGTTCAACTCCCAAATTTTGTCTAAAATACTTCGACTTATACACGAGTATAAACAGAGTATATACGGTATATACCATATTACTTACCAATATGGTAAGTAAGAAAAATTAAACACTTCTAAAATTGCTTCAGTATTAATTGCCAATGTACTTAAGGAGTCTCAGGACTCTTAAAGCTTCAAAATTTTAATATTTTTAGATGTTAAATTCCTATCTTTTCTGAACATTTTGATATAATTATTTCTTTGAAATTCCCATTAGAACAAAAGTTGTGGCTTTTAGAATTATACCCGCCCAATAGCTGAAGTGACGTTTCCGAAACTTTGAAGTCATTTTTCTCCAAATGACGTTTTTGGGCATAACGCACAAGATCTCAAACTTCTGAATATTTTTATATAAGCCAGCCGTGCAACAAAACAGATCTATCAAATTTCTAAGCATCCCACATTTTTTTTTACATATACCTTCGTATAGGGGACAAAGTACTTTTAAATGCAATTTATTTAAAAACTGCATCTCAATTCATTTTTGAGATATTATTATTATTATTATTATTATTATTTTGTAGTTTTTAATTTCATTCCTTTAACGTTGGCAATCCATTTCTGTAGGAAGTAAAAGAAAAATAGTTGGAAAATAGTAGATTAATATCTTTTTGTTGCCATTTTTCCATAACTGAAAAAAAAAATTATAATTAAAATGTGCTATTTTGAAAAAATATAAATGAATGATTTCTGATAAAACATGGAGCTATAAACATATGGAGTATTTCTGATAAAACATGGAGCATACAAACTATATTCGATTTTAAATATCTATATTAATGTTGCAAACAAATGAAGGCATATGAATCATCAGAAAACTGATTTTTTTTGTCAAGTTTCTTGAATGACGACATTACTTTTTGTTGGATTTGTGTGTTATTCTGTGATAGTGACGCCATATGTATACTTTTCTGTAGATGTTTAAGACTGGATGATAAATGTGGAATTCTTAAGCGGATGCGAGTGACGTTATTTTATATAAAATAAAAGCGTGTGTTTTAAGTCTTAAAACTAAAAGTGTTTTGTACTATCTATATTTGTATACATAATTTTTTTAATCGGTGGTGACACTAAATTCTAAACTAGTACGTTGTGGCCATCACAAAACTTTCTTCTATATAAATCACAACATTTAAATGAATTACAAGAAATTACATCAATTTAGCACCAATTTATATCAAAGTATATCTGAATTTGAAGTTTGATGAAAATTTGTGCATTAGTTCTTGAGATAGAGCTATTGAGGAAATCGTAAAAAAATGCAGTATAGCAGTGCCACCTGTAGTGCGATTTACACCAAATGTATAAAACTTCAATTCATGTAAAATTCTAACTGAATCTGAAGTTTGATGAAAATCCGTGCATTATTCTGGAGATTGGACTATTGCGGAAATCGTGAAAAATACTACATAGCAGTGCCACCTGTTGAGCGATTTACACCAAATACTAATAAGCACCAATTTATAACAGGGACTAACTGAATATAAATTTTTATTAAATTCCGTGCATTAGTTCTTGAGATAGAGCGCCCACAAAATTTGTGTCACATACAGGCAGAGAGACAGACAGACATTTTGTAAAAACATGTTTTACAGAATCCCCCTAAAATGTGTAAATCCGTCGAAAACCGAAAGTCTAAAATTTTCACGAATCCAGTACTTTCTTCTTGTAAAGACTGAAGAAAGTAAAAATCAGAATTCCTGTTTTCTAGTTTTTGATCACCCCCCCCCCCCCCTTTTCCCCCAACGGCATTCTTGTTCAAAGTTCCAAAAAAATATAGAAGTAGAAATCAGTGGTCACCTCTTTTTATCCGATTCTTTCCGAATCTACAACATTTCTACAAATATTGCCTAAATCGAAACCTTCCATATTCTAGAAAATGATATCAAAATTACAAAATTTTAGCAACATCAAGAAATACTTGATCACATGGTCAAACAATGCTTGTAATAAATAACGGGTAAGGAAGAAATTTATTTCAAGAGTTTCATGTTTCTCTACATTTTGCTTTAAAAATTTAAATCTTAGTATCTATGATAAATTTATAATCATAAATTTATTGTAGATGTATTTAACTTTGATCTGGATTTATGCCAGACGACAGCATATCCCAAAAAACATTAAAAAAAAAAAAAAATCTTTGCTTTATATAATCATAGATTTTCTATCATTAAAAGAGGTGAATATTACTTTTTGTAAATAACGGTTTGATAGCATTTCTCGTAAAAAGTGTTTCCAGTTAAGGATTTTTTTTTTTTTTTCGGTTACAAGGCCACCGATCAGATAGAAAAATTAAAATGTAGTCTAATTTATGTTTCGTATATCTCCAACGAATAAATAGCTTTCCAGTTTTATGCACAAAGTATACGTACACTGCCAAAAATTTCTCCATGCCGTTGTTAGAAATAATTATCTTTATATCAAATTAATATAAAAATTCAAAAACTAAGACTATTTCTTAAAAATCAATACAATTAAGAATACTATTAAGAAATTATATAGAGATTACTATTAGTGAAATAATGCAATAGAAAAGAAGAATATTACGAAGACTAAAAGCGTAGGACTAGAAGTAGAAAATCAAACATTATAAAGTCCTTTAAAAAATACAAAAGAATAATTGTTTAACTGAACCTTTTGTGACAAATCAGGAGGTTTTCAGGGTATTTCAACATTTATTGCATTCCACAGGTGCAATAAGTTTCGTTAAAACACATTCATGGATTTTGATATAGTTTACAAACCATTTTTCTCTCTTTAAATACAAAGGGATAGGAGTCTTTCTATTTATCTGAAATAGCTTGTCAAAATTACAAGGTTACATTTTTGTTACTCAAACCTAAGTCCTTTTGTTACTCAATCCTAAGGGGTTCTAGTTTAACCCCCTGTTGTCCATACCAGCCCACCCCTAGAGACAATAGATAAGCATAGGATAAAACCATGAGGAAATCCCTGTGTAAAATGCCATATTTTGATGTTAGTGAGCTAATTTCAAAATTTTATCTCATATTTATCTATTTTATTACACCCACAAATCTTCCCCTTAACTAAAAAAGCAGGATAATGAAAAAATTCCTCTAAAGGATATGCCTCTTCGCTTCGTCTTTATTTTGTTCCCTTTACAGTAGGGGTGTACAACCTTTTTAAGAGAAGGGCCACCTACAAAAATATTTGGGTTGTCAAGGGCCACTTCAGTAACACAAAGAGGATTGTATATAGGGAAGGCTGGGGGAGGGGCATAATTTTGACATGATTTTTCGTTAAAGTTCAAAATGTGAGTACATTTTTTCTTAATAGCCATATTTATTCAGTTTAAAATATTTTATTTTTATTCAATTATATTTTTGAAGTAAGCTATAGATTTTTTTTTAAATTAAATAAAGATAACAGTAAATTTTGCATTTAAATTCCCGAAAAGAATTTTTCTTGAAACAAATACCCTTACTCTTTTAATAAATTCTCAAGTGTCATTTGGGCAAAGTCAGCAATAAATAAATAAAATATTTATTAAATATCGCCTTCATGTTGTTAAAAAAAAAAAAAAAAAAAGCTTTACTACGTTTTTTAAATTACTTAGATATTAAATTCCTCAAAACTTAAAAAAAAAAAACGAACTTCATATTTTCTGTTATGTATACAAATATATGTATAAAAAATAAATTATTTTTTAAAGATGGCCTTCGTGTCGTTAAAAAAATATAAGCTTTACTATGTTTTTAAAAAAGATATTAAATTCCTTAAAAAACAAACTTTATATTATATTTTCTGTTATGGATACAACTTAATAAATACAATACTTTCCAGTGATCTTTTATCCGATTTGTTTTTCCTATGTGTGCCTTTTCCCCCGTGATTCCAGTATCTTATAGAAATGTTTATTTTAATTTATTTTGTTTAGTTTAAATGTTTAGAATATTATATCTGGAAATTCCATGATGAAACCAAAAATTGCAAAAAATTCGACTTCAATCAATTGCTTAGTATAACAACAACAACAATAAAAAAAGTAACAAACTATGCTAATTTCTAATTTTAGGCGTATCTTAACAAAGATATTTACTTATTTTTTTTTCTTTATTTGTTCTGTTAATATTTGAAAATACTAATGCCACTGATCAGGACATAAAAAATTACAAATTGATAAGTGATTCAGTGTTGCCAGTAGGCTACTTTTTAAAAATTCAGATTTATATTAAGATATTTTCAGATATTTATATTTCATTATCAGATATTTTATTATCAGATATTTATATTTCAGATAGAATTCAGATGCATATGCAAAATCTTCTTTGATACAGTAATTAATTTTTTTTAAATATATTAATTGTTGGATTAATTTAAAAATAATATATTTCAAAAGCTTTAAATACATTTTTATAAAACTAATACCAAAGTTAATAACAAGCAGCATAAAAAAAGTATCAGAAATTTGTATCATAATATTAACTGTTATGGTTAGAAAAAATATATTGAATTAAATACCTTTTCAAAAAATTTTTCAATGGAACACAAAAATAAAATCAAATGATTGTGTTTTTGATTATACATTTGTAATATTGCTTTGCGGTTATAATAATCACTAAGTAAAAAAAAAAAGAAAGAAAGGGATAATCATTAAATAGCTTAAACTTTTACATAAAATAAATCTTTATTTTTGATAAAAACTTTTAAACACCTGAATATTAACTTTTACAATGCCTCTTTTCCAATAAATTTAGTTTTTTCAATTGCTTCTAATTCAGCAGCTTTTCTATTCTTTTCCTTTATTGTAACTTTTTTCCCTCCTTGCTCTCTTGCCAGCCTTTTTTAATTTACTATCTTTTCTTTTATTTTGCATTTATTTTCTAAATCTAATTTTTATCGTTTATGACTACTTTGCACATAAGAAGGTTTTGGTTAATAGGTATAATATGAACAGCTCCTGATTCTATGACAGCATCATTAGGGGCTGTGCATAAATAACGTTATCATTTTAGGGAGAGGGGGGTCTGGCACATGATATCGTAAGATATTTCTAGGGGTAGGAGGAGGTTGTCTTTTGATATCGATATCATTTTTGATCCAACCAAAATTTTCTCTTTTTATTAGTAACATGGTCTTTGCATGAAAATAGTATGTTACCCTTTTTTTAGTCTGTTATCTATTTTTATGAAAATACAAAGTTATTATAAAAATCACTAAGCTATAAAATTATTTAATTTCAAAATATATAATACTCCTAATGTTTGACATCCTTATTCTTCTTCATATGTGTAAGCATAATTAATCGCTGTTCGAGAAATAATATGCGAAGTATATTTGAAATGAAACTTGTTTTTACAAATAAATAAAAGAGAAAGTGTTGTCTACCTGTTAAGTTGATAAGAATTTCTATCTGTCCCTTCCCCTATCCATGAGGGACAAGTACAAGAATACATTATTACTGTTGAATGGATTATGTAACAAAAAGCTATTATAAAATACTTTTAAATAGTAACTATTTCTTCTAAGTGTTATTTGATATAAAGTTATTTCATATATAAAGTGATTTTTTATTGATTACTCTTCATTTGAATCAATAAACTATGCAAAAAATAAATGTAACTACTTTTGTATATCATTGCAAACAAAAGAAATAAATTCCAAAAATCAAAGAATTTTTAGACATTGATAACGATATCATTATAGGGATAGGGAGGTGTGTTCGAGAGATGATAACATATGATATCAGAAGGGGGGGAGGGGGTCCAAAATTACCAAAAAGTTGATAACATTATACATGCACAGGCCCTAAACATGGCTCTGATTAAATACAAGATTCTCAACAAAACATATCTGGGAATTTTCCTGACCAAACCCCAAAAAATTCTATGACCAAACGGGCATACAATGAAATTTGCTATTCATTTTCACAATCTTTTGACAAAATTAGAGATTTTTTTTTCTTCTGCAGTTTGACGAATTTTACGTACAGATGGCAGCACATATTTTACGTTAAAATAGTAACGAATTCTTTAAAAGACTCATGTGCAGTATATAACTAAATTTGCTGCAGGTTTGTAGTACATACGATGATTGTTAATACCCGGTTTTTGAACAGTAACGAGTAACGAATACTTTCTAACGGGTAGCGAGTTCGACAGTAACGACGTCATACGGGTATTCATTTAGTCGTTACTTTTACAGCACTATCGCTGAACCCTGCAGCGCACGTGTGATCTTCTGAATTCAAGATGGAGGAACTAGTGACGTCACAAAGTTGTTTTTGATACGAAACAGGAGAAAATGGCCAATTTTGTTGTATATGAAAACGATGAGTGGGATATTTAAAATAATGCAAGAATGAAAATATTATTTCGCATATATCTTGCGAAGTTTTGGTCAAAAATTGACAAAATATTTATTTAAATCCAATAAATATAGTTGGAGTTAAAATAAGTAATATTTATTAAATTTTATAAAGTGAATTTTCGGATTTTAGCACAATGATCACGATATATTTTGAAAGATTTTATGAATATTCCGTTTGTTTACATTTTTTAAATGACAAGTAAATGAGTAATTTAGAGGATATATTTTATGAATAATCTTGTTTAAGGGTTAATAATGGAACATAAATATTTTAAAATGATTTTTAGAAAAGTAATTTATCTTTTTGAAAGTAGTAAAATTTTGATCTGAATAATTAATTTATGAATTAAATTTAAATATTTAAGAGAAAATGTATGATGTGAATAATTAATTTATGAATAATTTAAAGATCAAAGAGAGGAAATGTACAAGACATCATTACAATTGATAAAATTTTAACTTTATTATGGAATATTAGAAACAAATGCTGAACTATTTACATTGTTTTAAAAGCACAAATGGGTTAATCTTTCATAATCGGGTTGCATGTGGTAGAGATTTTTTTAAAAAATCATGCTTGAAAATGTGAACGGATATATTTCTGCTTATAACAGGGTTGGCAAGTTTCTTCCAAAGTAGAAAAAAACAGCCAGAAGAAAGATTTCTTCCAAGTGGGAGATACTTGAAAATTATTTAAAAAATGATAAATCAAAATATCAATATCATATAAATCAAATGAAAATCAGTCAATTAAGATACAATTTTTAAATAACTTGTATTTGAAAGTGTAGATTTTTTTTTAAATACAGGAGTGTAGAAATTGAAAATGTGCAATTTTCATAAGTTAAAAAAATTACAGTAGCCCAATTTAATCGTCAGCCATTGCCAAACGCAAAATGACATCAGCGTTATGGACGGACACGTTTGTCCTTTATAATAAAGATCCTTCGGAAAATTTCAAAAATATGGATGGGTAATTTGATTTAACATTTTCTTAACAAGTGAAAGCAATTTTAAATGGATAAAATATTAATCTAGACAAGTAATGGTGAAAACTGCAAATATGCATGTAATTATTTAAAAATCTTTCAGTGTACATGGTCGAGTTCTTCACTTTCTCTGACTAGAATGTCAAAATTATTTATAAAAATATCACATTTCAAATCAACTTTTCATCATGCTACTACTTTGTTAACTTGGATATTAAGTAGGGTTTTATTCCATATACTGATATTTATAGTGCTATAAAAGTTATATAAATAAAAACTTATAATTGGGAATTTACATCAATATATTTAAATGCTAAAATATAGAAATCTAAATTAAGTACTTACTTTTCAATATCCCAAAAACTAACGGAGTGTCCATGGGTTATGACTAGAATATTACCATTATGTGATATTTCTAAACTATTTGGCTGTGTTTCAAATTCTAACTTTTTGATTTCCTGTAGGGATGTTAAATCCCAAAACCTAAAAAAAGGAATTTATTAAAATTATTTTTTTAAATATACAATCTACTTTGATTACTTTTTTAAAAACATTTTACTCCATATTTAAACCTCAAAACTTTGCACATTATGCCATTATGCATAATCACACCTACATATTTTTCAGGGGTTGGCATGTTTTGCTATAACTGCATATGATTAAACATCAGATCTTTCAGATCTTTGTTTTGTATATCATTTTTTTATGCTTTTTTTAAACTCAACTTTGCTTTTGTATGTAAAAATGGAATTTTGTAATCAATTTGTCATTCATTTCCTGATAGGTTAGAATTCTAAAAATTATGTACACAGGTGTGTTTTCTAAGACAATACAAAATTTAAAATTTTTTATAGCTTAATTATAAATTATGAAATTAATTTTAAGGCATTTTTCCATCAACTGGATGAATGTGATAAATTGCCAAATATTCTTTATGGTTGCAACTTTTACGAGTTACAAAAACAATGGAGTTAACTATGTGCCAAACCACTCTAAGCAAAATAGGCCAACTGGAACAATGGAATTTTTAAACACTAAAAGTAGAAAAATATAAATAAAAACTAGAGATTTTTTTTTTTTTTAAATACTCTTATTATTTAGTAGTTTAATATTAATTAAATTATGGTTATACAATAAGGAAACAATTTAGAAATCATGAATTCATAGTATAAATAATGGTTTTCTTTTCTGCAGCTACTTCTTAAAGAAACAGAGCAAAAATGATAAATTTTTTAATGAATTTGCAAGTAAATTCAAGTGTAAATCAAAGTAGGAAATTTTGAATAATTATGACCCACCCTAAATTAACGTATTATAATGGAATTTTTTTTTTATCTCCATGAATTGCAGTCACAAAATTAGGCATGATTTTTAAGGTAAACATTAAATGCTTATTTTTTTATTTTTTAAATCATGCTGATTGTTTGAGATACATTGTCTAATCGCCTACTCATTGTAGGTATAATTGCAAAGTATGTATTACACAAAATGCTATACAAATGATCAAAAAGTTAAATGATTAATGTAGAGTTCAACATTTAATGAATATATAGTGCGATATGATGACTATTTTTAATGAGAAGTCTACATACATCAGATACACATTCACATTTTGTAGCAATTCAAGCCATTTTATGAAAGCAGTAATTGATAAAATCCAAATTTGTGTTTTGCGGAAAGAGGAGAAAGTACAATACAGACACTACTTTCAAAACAAAACAGCATTGTGCATTTTAAAGACACATCCAAATGATCTATTTTTATGAAAGTTAAGAGTCCAGACAAACATGCCATTTTTCGATTATAATACAATTTACAAGATCATCACAAGATGTTTTCTCCACCACTGCAAAATAGAAAAACATATCAAATTCAGAAATTCTGTTCAATATTTTGGTGAACATGTACATAATAAAGTGACAGTCATATGAGTGAATCCTAGAAAGCTATTTAGCATAATTTTGATGTACAATTCCCATTGAAATAACATGGTGAATGAAATGTTAGCCTTCTAGGGTTAATCAACTACTCCTAAGTATATCACCCTTGGTCTAGTGAGAATCAGATAACTGAAATGTATAAAAACAAATAATTGAAGGGAGGAACAAGTTACAAAATCACATGTAAAACAGTTGATATTGATGTACCTTTTTTTCAAGAACTACTGAAGCAATTTCAATAATTATTAAAAAGTAATTTTGGCAGTAGGTAAATTGGTTGTTCAGCAAGAAATAAAAATGCAACAGATACGTCAATAATAACCTGTTTTTTGTGAAATTATTCAATTATTGCATGTTTTTCTTCCTTGTCAAATCATGAAGTTATAGCTTAGCTACTTAAACTAAAAAAATTATTGAAAATGCTTCAGTAGATGGCAAGAAAAAGATACACCAATATCAGTTGTCTTACATGTTATTTCATAAATGATGTTGCTCCTTTAATATTTACTAGGGGAGCGTACCTGGGCTTCCCGGGTTAAAGAATACAGGTGAAAACATTTTTTTTTAATTGAAAAATAATTTTTTTATATGCAATAATTTTTTTAGATTGCCCACTTACATTAAAAAAGCATTTTTCATATTGAAAATACGAACTATACAATATCAAATAATTTTTTGAAATTTATCAAAAGCGATATTTTCTTATTGGCCGCATGCTAAGAGTTATTTGACCAAGATTTTGCTATTACGGCATACTTTTATATTCTGATAATTTCAGAGCTTATACATGTCTGTTAAATTTGTGCTTTATTTATATTATTTTATTTATTTATTCATAGGGAAGGTTTTTTTTTTTTTTTTATGGATATTAGCCGTAAGAAAATGATGAACTCGTTATTTTTTTTAAGGGCAAATGGATTAATCTTTCGTAATCTAACTCCGCGTGATATAGATATATTTAAAAATATTTCACGCTTTAAAATTGTTTTTAAAACAATAGACAATCGGTAAACTGCGATGAACTTTGCAAACAAATTCCATTTGAACAAAAAAATCCTATTTGGTGATCTAAAAATTTAAATTTTACGATTACAAATATGTTAGATTTGTGTTTTTTCAATATTATTCTTTTATTTGTTTATAAATGAAGTATTAATTTTGTTAATTTGTCTTTCACAAATATGTTAGATTGGTGGTTTTTTTAATATTCTTTTATTTGTTTATAAAGGAAGTATTAATTTCGTTTTGCAAAAATAGTCAAAAACAAATGCTGAAAAATATTTGTTGCTTTATGTGCAAAATGTTTATTATTATTATGTATTGAAACCGGCACGTGATAAGATAAACTTTTTAAAAAATCCTGCTTAAAAATTATTTTAGAAAATATAATACATCAGTCAATTAAGATACAGTTTTTAAACAAATTGCATTTGAAAGTAAATTTTTCTCCTATGCGACGATAATTGAAAATGTACGATGGTCAGAAGATTAAAAAATTGCAGTAGCAAAAATTTCAAGACTGCTATTATTTGCATGTCACCTCTCTTTTGTAAAGACATTCTAAATTTTTGTAAAACATTGCGTTTTATCAATGTGTGATTTCGATTACATTATTCTCAAAAGTGAATCATTTTCACCTGTGAAGAATTTCAAAGCAGCTGTGCTGTGAAAATGACGCACTTCTACAAAACATAATTCAGGTTTAAGAATTAAAATACACGCTTTTTTATAAAATGATGTCATTTGCATCCGCTAAAGCAATCCACTTTTACAATACAGTCTTAAACTTCGTCTATAGAAAAGTATGCATATGACATCATTATCACGGAATATCAGACAATATTCTTGACATAGCCCATATTTTAATTTCAATTTTTTTTTCAGGTTTTATGAGAAAATGGCAACAAAAAGATACAGTATCTCCTATTTTCGACTATTTTCCGTTTACTTTCAATATAAATGGGGTACTTTAGTTGCCACGATAAGAAAAATGGTATTAAAAACTACAAAAAAATTAATATCTCAAAAATAAATTAGGATACAGTTTTCAAACAAATTGCATTTAAAAGAGCAATTTTTTCCTTATACGACAGTGTAAAAATTTAAAATGTGCCATGTTTAAAAGTTTAAAAATTTGCAGTAGAGAAAATTGCAAAACCAAAATTTCATTCAAATTTCAAAGTGTTGCCATTCGCAAAATGACGTATGCGTTACGCACAGATATGTTTGTCCTTTATAATATAGATACAATTAGAAAAATAAATCTGATATTAGAATATTCTTCTGGTTATCTCATGTACCAATGGTTTTGTGAGCACCCAATAATAAGAGTGCAATATATTGTTGAATCGTATAAGCCTTTTATAAATTTTGTTAATGAAATATACAGTTGAGACCACAGATCCTGTTTTAACAGGATAAATTATTGCAATCGACAGGATATTTGACTATCCATGATTATATTGTCAGATTTTTGAAACAGAAATTAAAGTGCAACATACAGTGCATTAATGGCAGGCAATCAAGATTTATGCAATCTCAGATGGACACTGAGGTTTTTGAAAAATTTCCTTAATATATTACACATAAAATGACAGTTTTTATAAGAAATAAAACAATTTCAGGGTGTTTTAAATAAAAAGCAAGAAAATTTTCCTTCTTGGCTAGAACACCAAAACACTTATGTTAAATGGCCCCTCTTTATTCCCACAGATTCCCCTTCAGTCAGAAAAATTGCCAATGTGCTTGTACTTCAAGTTTTCCTATTTACACATATTGGCTGCAGGGTCAGATCTCTTTCAAGAGATTGGCTTCATCTTGCAATTCACATTTTCAAAGCATGTGTTCCACGTTCTTTGATTTTAAAACCATTTTGCTTGCTTATTTTTTCTATATTTTTCAAAATTTTTATATAGATACTATTTTTTTTTATCAAAATCTGTATGGTGGGTGAAAGTTAGTAAATTATGTGTTATTAAAAGCTTCTTTTAGAAGTAACTATTTTCAAGAGAAATTGCATATAATAAAAAGAAAGTGGGCAATGCCCAGCTTTTAAATCTCCATTTTTATTGTATGTATACACATAAAATCTGTTCTTTATGTTATTTTATCAAAGCAAATCAAAAAAGAAATCTTTAAAAGATTACAAAGGATAGAAGATTTTGAAAAATTAAAAATAATTATGCACATTAAATGTGAAAGTAGTGGTACTTTTTATACTTCTTACTATCTATTTTATATATTATTCTGTGATATATACAATTTAAAAATAAGTTTTATTAGCATACTATTGTAGTACATGTTGGGCCCCACTAATTGCTTTGCCAGGGGCCCACCACACGATGATGCACCAACCCTTTTAACAGACTGCTCACATATCAATAGTTTATTTTGCTAGTCGTGCCTACTGTTTAAGGCATGAAAGTATGCATTATCTAGAGGCAGATTCTGTACTTTGATTCAGTGATGGGCGATTCTGGAAAATTCAGGAATCGATTAAAATCGACATCGTATAAAACTGAATTGATCACAATAAGAATCGATTCCCAAATTCTAGAATCGATACTTGAATCGATATTTCGATAGTCACAGATTCGCACAGATAAGCTCAAAAATATTAATTTCAAAACTTAGCGAATCAGCAGACCCGTAGCGACCATCTCCCATACCTCACATTTAAAGGGTAGACAAAGTCAGTTGCCCAGTCGTAAGCTATTACAGACCTTTGAGTCAAATCTCAAATAATAAAGTTTTTAACTTTTAAATTATTAGTTTTAAGATGTAATTTTACTACTATTGTAATTTAGATTTTATTTAAATTTATTTTTTAAGAAAGGTCTCGGTTAAATACAAGTTGGAAATTGCGCGTCAAACGTGGCAAATGTGGTGCGCTCGTACTATAACAGTGCACTTCATAAGTGCATATCAATTTCATTCTGTTCGAAAGTCTGTAACATCCTTAAAATGCACTTGAAATAATTTTTTCCATTGGCCGTAATGTAACGGAAAACTTTTACATATGATTATGATACAGGGACAGTCAAATCATTATGATTTTCTTCCAGCCTGAATTAAAATTTAAATTTTCAGGGGCATAATTCACGTTGCCATAAGAACCGATTTAGTATTCTTACAATTTGAGTTTAATAATGTACCTAGCAAAGTTTATTAAAGTTCTTTTATTTAAAAAAAAAAAAAAAATCGTCGCTGTAAGACGTGAAAATTTAGTTTTCTCAGAAGAAATAAAAATCAATTTTACTGTCTTAGAAGGATAGTGGACGCACATGTATATTGCTTGAAAATCTTTAACATTATAGCTAGTAACTAGCGGGTTCCCCCTAATATGAAATCCCGAAGCGAACGAACCGCGAACCGGGTTCCCGCTGCCTACAGCACCTTATAGGTGTACCCCCCACCCCCTACTTTGCCCACCGGGTCGGAAAAACGCGCTCACCTCATCCCCCCTCCCCCCCCAATTTTTGACATTCATCATTTAAAAGTTTTTTATTATGTGTTATAAACTATCTTAAAATTTCAAACAAATCGCCCTGTTATATTTTCTAATTTTGTTCTGCCCCTCCCCTCTATACCCCCCCCCCCCCCGAAATGTGACGCGCCATTCTTTTTTATAATTTTTTATCATGTGTTATAAACAATCTTAAAGTTTAAAACAGATCACATTGTTAGATTTCCTAATTTTAACAAAATCGCGTTATGTTAGTTCCAGATTCCACCACCAGGGTGCGCACTCTATTCCTAACAAAACTGTGAACGAAACTCCGTTAAACAACCTATCAGTAGATATATTACTCAAGAGTGTGGCAATCTTGATCAAAACTTTAAGCTATTTGCCGAAATTACTATTCGGAAATAGTGGTAACGAAACTTTTGACTTTTTTATATTTAATAAGTAGCATTTATCTCAGGACTCCGTCAAAAAATCCCACCTAAAACGGTAAGGAACGCTAAGGTTTAAAAAAAATTCTAGCGGCCTTCCCCTCCCCCCTCCTCCCGAAATTTTCGCACCATTCTTTTTTAAACTTTTTCTTATGTGTTATAAACTATCTTAAAGTTTCGAACAGATCGCCTTGTTAGATTTTCTACTTTAAATGAAATCGCGGTCTGTTAGTTCTATATTCCACCACCAGGGAGAGCAGTCTATTCAAAACAAAAGTGTATCTAAACGAAACTCCTTTATACAACCTATCCGAAGATACATTAGTCTAGGGGGTGGTAGTCTTAAGCAAGAATTCAAGATATTTGTGAAATTACTATTCGAAAATAGTGGTATGAACATTTTTAAAATTTTTGATATTGAAAAGGTAGTAATTATCTCAGCCCGCCGTCAAAGAACCGCACGCTAAACGGTAGAAAACGTTAATGCTGCTATAAAAAATCACGTGACTGCCTTTAAAAAAAAAAAAGCATTTAATAGAAATAAACCAATTAGTGAAATAATAATTAATATCTCAGCTTGTAATTAAGATAATATTTTTTCGAATTTCTGAAAGGATAATTTTTTTTTTTGCATAGCCCTGTCCAAGTTTCGAATTTTTACGCCCCTTACATTCCAAGATGTGGTCCCCTTTTAAAACAGTACAAAATTCTCGGGAATCACTTTGTTTAAATTGTTAAATATATTATTTGAAAAAAAAAGGTTTTAAAGCATTTTAGCACGTATTTTGATACCTACACCCTTGAAAAAAATTAATAACATACAGGGGATCCTTTAGTTTCGGAAAGCTCCGAAATTTCATAAAATTCAAAGTATCATAAATCAGTAAGTTTGGTTGTAAACGACTGAATTTTTTATAATACAACTTACACAAACACTTTGACAAACTTGTGAAATACCGCTTAACTAACGAGAACCTTGAGTCACGTGGCTTTAAACCAAGAATGATAAGTTTAAAATGGAAAAGAGACGAAATTTGTTATTACCATTCATAAATACTGCTCACCAAAAAATGTCAAAAAAGGTCCCATTGAAACTGGACCATAATTAAGAAAATTGGGATGGGGGGGGGGGGGAATGTATTGGTGATGAACTGGAAAAGTACAGCTTAATAAACTAGTAACCCAAATAACTTGGCTCCTAAACTAAAAATATAACAATTTAACCTAGAAAGAAAAAGGCTCTTATGCGAAATTTGACAGCAGTTTTGCCTTTAAAACAGTAAATCCGAAAGAATAAATATATATTCCTTTGAAATTACTGTCAAAAATATCAATAAAAAAGTTGGAGCACGACTGACCCTTACCAAAAAGAAGGAAGGCTAGAGACAGAAAATAAAAGATCACATTAAAAGCTTTCCAACGATATGTTATACGATATGGTTTGGAAGAAACAAAAAATATCACCCCCCCCCCCCCCCGAGGGAGCAGGTAAGCCCCAAACGGTCGGAGGGGCGACCTCAAAAATATCTTTGGTCAAGGTTTCAAAATGTGGCTTTATAATAAAATAGAACAAGAATTGGACATTTTAAAAATTGCATGCAAATTTTGAACGGCCCTGTAAATTAAGATTAGCGAGGAAAAGGGGAGAGGGGGGGGTGGAGAGATTAGAAGAGACGAACTTGAAAAATACAATATAATAAACTAGTAACCTGAATAACTAGGCTTCTAAACAAAAGTATAACGATTTAACCTAGTGTTGAATTCAGGGGGTAGCCCGGGAGGACATCCCTCCCGGGACATTGAAATGTTCCTCCCGTAAGTTTTGAGATTTTATACTCAAATTATGGACAAATGTGGACAAATTATGGACAAATGTGCACCCCCCCATTACGGAACTCTGAAATACCCCCACCCCCCCCCAAATCCCGACCGGAGTTGCATAAATCCCTCCCTGAGAAAAATACCTGCATTCAACTTTGATTTAACCTAGAAAGTAAAAAAAGGCTCTTATACAAAATTTTACAGCAATTCTGGCACTAAAACAGCAAAATTGGAAGAATTGATTCAACCCGAATCGTGGATCGACCGTGATGCGATTTGAATTGAAGTAAATCAAAACATAACGATTCGACATTGCATCTAAAGAATTGAAGTAAATCAAAATATAACGATTCGACATTGCATCTAAAGAATTGAAGTAAATCAAAAAAATAACGATTCTGAAGATCGCATCTGAAGATCGACATCGGCATCGAATCTGAACTGAATCGATTCACCGTTTCTGATCCAAGGGCAGAATCGATGCGTTCATCTTTTCTTGCTTTCTTTTGTCTTTAGAAAAATAAAGTGTTTTCGTGAAAATTTTCGACTTCCGGTTTCTAAGGATTTATAGTTTTAGAACTTCTTGTCTGGAATACGATTTGACTATTTTTATAATTTTTTTGTCTATCAGTCTGTCTATTTGTTTGTCTCTGACAAAAAAATTGTGAGCGGTCTATTTCAAGAACTAATGCATGGAATCTGTTGAAACTTTAGATTCAGTTAGACCTTCATATAAATTGGTGCTGATTACTTTTTGGTGAAAATCGCTCAACAGGTGGCGCTGCTATGCTGCATTTTTCATGATTTCCGC
The DNA here is from genome assembly GCA_963932465.1 of Maratus speciosus. Classification (NCBI taxonomy): domain Eukaryota; kingdom Metazoa; phylum Arthropoda; class Arachnida; order Araneae; family Salticidae; genus Maratus; species Maratus speciosus. The sequence goes on from OZ010786.1 coordinate 183,989,454, forward strand.
AAGATTGCTATCTCAAGAACTAATGCACGAATATTCACCAAACTTCAGATTCAGTTTGACGTTGACATAAGTTGTTGAGGATTAGGTTTTGATGTAAATCTACCAGCAGGTGGCGCTGCTATGCTGCATTTCCCTCGATTTTCGCAATAGCTCTATCTCAAGAACTAATACACGGATTTTCATAAAACCACATTCAGTTAGACGTTGGCATAAATTGCTGATTATTAGGTTTCGGTTTAAATCGCCCAACAGGGGGCGTTGCTATGCTGATTTTATCAGCAGAGTTGAATTGAGACATTTTTCTCCGGGAGGGACAGTTCAGAGGGGGAGGGGATTGGACTTTTGTGCATTTTAATGTACAAAAAGCATAAAATCTCAAACTTTCTGGGGGGCATTTGTTGCGGGGGGGGGGGGGGATGTTACCCTTACGGGCCATCCCCTGAATTCAACACGTTTTTCAGGATTTAAATAATTTTAGAGATAATATATCAAGAACTGATGAACGAAATTTCATCAATTTTTAATGTACAAAAACGTATTGAATTCAGGGGGTGGCCCGGGGTAGGTGACATTCTCCTCCCCCCGAAACACTCATATGCCCCCCAGAAAGTTTGAGATTTCATGCTTTGTTGCGGGGGGAGGAATGTCACCACCCCGGCCACCCCCTGAATTCAACACGTTTTTCAGGATTTAAACAATTTTAGGGATAATATCTCAAGAACTAATGAACGAAATTTCATCAAACTTAATATTCTGTTAGACAATGCCATAAGTTATCCATGACTAGGTTTTTGTGTAAATGATATAACAAATTGTGCTGCCATGCTGCTTTTATCAACAGTGTTGAATTCAAACATTTTTCTCCGGGGGGGGGGGGGGGGGGGGATTTCTATGGTTCTGGCGAGGAACATTCTAGAGTTACGAGGGGATGGGGGATTGGACTTTCGTCCATTAATCATAAAATCTCAAATCTCCCCAGGGGACATTTCAATGTTCCGGGGAGGGGGGGGGGAGTCCACCGTACCAGCCCCTGAATTCAACACTGTTTTTCAGGGTTTACACAATGTTTGCGATAACATCTCAAGAAGTAATGAACGGAATTTCATCAAACTTAATATTCTGTTAGTCATTGACGTAAGTTGTTTCTGAGTCTTTCGTGTTAATCATGTAATAGGCTGCGTTGCTATACTGCTTTTTTCATGATATTCATGATAGCCATATCTCAAAACTAATGCACGGAATTTAATCAAACTTCATATTCTGTTACACTGTCGTATAAATAGATCCTTATTAGGCTTGGGTGTATACTACCCAACAGGTGTCGCTTTTATGCCCTTTGAACTGGGAGTTTCCGTTGCGGACATCTAAGAGGGTGTGGGCCGAAATTCAATGATTTGTTAGGAAAATGGGATTCTTATATATATTTTTTAAATACACATATTTCAACGAACCTATACTTTTGGATCCTCATGATGGGTATAGGTTATTTAAATTTGACACTGTGAGAGCGAATTTTGAAGTTTTAACATTTATGAGACAGAAGAAAGTTTTGGGATTGGACATCCAACTACTTGACCTTAAATTCTTGAAGGAAAATGAAAATGATATAACCTTTAGAGACATCGATTAAAAAATTTATAGTATCGATTAAATCGAGTTGGTCATGGTATCGATTAAATCGATTAAAAAAATCGAAATCGCCCATCACTACTTTGATTTACCTATTCAAAGTGGTGGGAAAATTCAGAAATTTAAAGTTAACTTAAGTTGCTTTTAAGTTGCAAGCTCTACAACTCAAGCTTCAAAATGACACAAATATATTATAAAAGTTTCATATATTATAAAACTGTTCTTATTCATAATCAAGGAACTATTTAAATGTACAAAAAATATATACTTCTGTTTAGTGCTGCCACTTTTCTTTTCCAAAATAAAAGGTTCATAGATAATATATGAAAAGACACCAAACATATATAGTAGTTACTTTTATAGCTTAGAGAGTTAAAAGTTGATCGAGACTCTCAGGTTTAGTTTGCTTCAAGGAAAGAAGCAACCTCAAAGTATTAATAAACCAATAAATAAAGAGAAAATATTAAATTGTTAGCTTTATAAAGCATTAAAATTTAAATGAAAAATTAGTTTTTTTAAGATGTGGAAAAATTTAATATAGATTTTCAAGAGAAAAAGAGACATTTTTATCAAAAATGTTTGATGCTTTAGACTTCTCTCAAAAAATAAATCACTTATACAAGAAATAAAAAACACATGGCTGCATAAAAATGACATATTACACACTTAAGAAGAAGAAATTAAGACAAGTTTTACATGAAATGATAAAAAAATTATTTTTAAAACAAATTTCAAAATCAAGCATCAAAGACAAATTCCATTGTTACAAAACTGGGTTTATTTACACTATACATTATTGTGAAGGAGAAGCCCCACACATTTGAAATTTGAAATATGGCCAGATGTACGAGTGGAGTACATTGGGATGTCTCACAAAAACCCGTATTTGTGAGCTCTAATCCCCAAGAATTTGACTGCAACACATCAAAATTCTTGCAATGTTATTTATTGAAAGTTCCGTAAAAAAAAAAAAAAAAAAACAAGTATGATGGGGTGGTCCATAAGACAACGTGTCTTTACAGTATCAGAATATCAGGCCGAATGATACACTTACATATCGAATGCATGCCACATCCACTAGAATACCAAGCCAATATGAGAGTTAAGCAAACGCTAAATTATCCGTTGCATAGAAAAGCAATGGGAGAGAATTCAAATTATTGGCGAATAAACTGATAAAGACAAAATCGTGAAAATAACTTCAAGCAACCCTACCAAAACATTAACAATACGTAAAATTTATTTATATTATAGATGTCAAATATAATTTTATGATTACCGTATTTTCGGGTGTATAGCCCGCGGGTTATACAAGAAAAAAACATTTGGAACAGCCGCTGCGGCTTATACACGGTGCGGACTATACAAAACGGAAAATCGTGATTTTTCTATAATTTTTAAACCCGAAAAAATTTCAAAAATCGTCGAAATTTGTAAATTTGTTTCGCTATGCCGCGAAATTTAAAGAATTTTCCCGTGTTTGTAATGTTTTTTTACTGTTTAAATGCTATTATTATTTATTTCTGTCTTTGAAAATAGAGATATTATTGGTTCGTTTATGACGGACTCTGAAACTTCCGATTTTGAAGGATATTCCGATTCCAGAGATTAAAATAAATATTTTTGAGCAAATTACTGTGTGCCTTTTTATACAGTAGTTTTATATTACTTATAGTAATTATTGTTTAAAATAATAATAACATATTTTCTAGGAGGTAAAATGCCATTAATGGCTCCAGTTGTATATTACATCCAGTTCTCTCAAAGTTACTGTTGTGATAATTTACCTATTATCTGCTGCCGCAATTCAAAAAATTAAACTGAGATAAATGGTATTTAATATTTACCAGAAATGTATGCAATTAGCACAATAATTACATTTACTTTTTGACATGAAAAAAAAAATATTGTGGAAAAATTTGTGTATTGTGTTGCTTATGATAGCTAATTATCTACGAAATGGGCCCGGAGAGGCGGGGGTGCCCTCCGTGGGGGTCTTTCTAACGGAACCTAACCCGTATTTACGCACAAAAGTCCAAGTTTAGAAGAAAACTCCGAATGATTAGGCCGACGGGCGCGATTGGGTTCGAACCCATGACCTCCCGTCTACCAGCTTTTGAGAGCAGAACCTCTCGGCCACTGGTGGGGCGTAGAAAAACGAAAATATTTCTTGAATTACCTCTGACAATAATTTTGTTATTTTTAAAGGGAAAAAAAGTGACTTTTTTCCAGATTAAAAATAATGATAATAATAAATAAGTTAAAATCTGGTTTTATTATTATGGAATTATTAAAAAAAAAAGATTTTAGTATTGTAATTTACGGAAGAAACGCCACGGCGTTTACGTGTTTTAAATTGAAATTTCAAGCGATGCGGCGTTTACGCGCAATTAAATTTTTTTTTTCACTCCCAAAAATTCAGATACCAAAGATGAGAAATTTCATATTAATGAGATTTTAAAATAATGTGGGCGAGCCGAAATTTTAAGACCCAGGCGATCGAAATATATTGGCCCTGCCTGGGCTAAACTTGAACCATTTATGCTAAAAATTTGGCCCACCCAGCCAAGAAAAATCAATTAAATCAAGTCCGGGATCCTATCAATAAAATTATTTAAGATATATTTTTTACATACTCATGCAAACATTTTGCAGCTTAAACCAGTATGTCCACAATCTATAAAATATGGAATGGCAACATTATTGATTACTTAGAGAAATTCATTTAAATGATAACTCATTAGAAAAAATAATGTAGTTTAAAATGGAAGAAAAATATTTTAGAAAAAATAATTTTGAAGCTCTATAAAGATTTTTTTAAATATATTTCCCTATAATTTAATAAAATGAAATAAATTTCTAAAGATTTCGTCAAACAAAGGAAAAATTTCACTGTTATTTTCGCAAAAACCTGCCGGTTTAACATGGCCCCGAAAAAAAAAAAAAAAAGTAGTTCTCCAGTCCCGGCCCGGAGCAGCCGCAGATAAAAATTAAGCTCGATCACGGTCCGGCCCGAGTCTAATAAAAAGAGATTAACCAGGTCCATGCAGATCTCTAATGTGTACGTTTTAAGTGAAAATCCTATAAAAATGATTTAAAACAATATTAATAGGATACATAAAACAAATTAGTGGATATAATTTTTTTAAATGCTTAATATTCCATATTTTCTAAGAAAATATAACTACAAGAAAATAATCTGTTTGTAAAAAATGTATTTTTCTAGAAAAAATACATCCCCCCCCCCCTCTATCCATAACAAAACAATAGCAGGTAAAATCAGACTACAAGATCAAATGTTGGACTCTACTCTGAACCTGAACTGCAAGGTCCGGATTGTATCCTATCCGACTCCGAAAATTCTACTTAAAGTCAACTCGAGACCCGACAAGAACAAATTTTGTCAACCGAAATATTAAAACCAGAAACTAAAATGAAGGAAAATTAATCAATATTTTAATGCATTTACGGAAAAGTAGTCTATAATTATGTTTTTCTTGTATCAAATTATTTCGGCTTTTACCATTTTAACAAATATTCAGCATCATCTTTTGGAGAAAAAAAAAAGTTAACTCGAACGAATCAAATTCCAACCCGACCCACGTCAAAAGAAAGAAAAAAAAATCCCGCCAACCCGACTCAAACTTTAGTCGGGTTCGGGTACTATCCGATTACCCGACCCAATGCAGGATTCAATTCTGTACCAAGTGATTGAAATAAATATAAAATATAACTTTTAAATGTTTGTGCAAGAAGTATTTTTAAAACATCTACAATAATGCCAAATATTCTCAAAAACAACCGTAAAATAAATCAGATTAAATTGCATTGTTAAATCATCTTGTATTTAAGAAACAGCACAGTGATGGTAAGTATTTTTTTTTTTTTTTTTTTGGTAATCATTTCGTGTATAAATGCTTTTAAAACAAAATCTTCTAATTGAAATCTATATTTATTTCTTTGAGATTCTGACAGCTAAAAAGTTCCAAACAGAGCGATAGAAGAAGGGGGGAAAAAAGAAAATAGCTTTAGGATCGCACGTGATATCTTTTCGTTGTGGTTAGCATGAATCATATAATGTTTATAATCCTTATCGCTCCACGTGCAAAGAAATAATAAAAGTAGGTCATGAAATTTCTTGCAGATTGATTGGAATTAAATAAAAAGTTTTGTTTTGTTTCTGATAACTTAATTATAAAACATGCATACACACATAAATAACAGCTGCATTCACTATAAGTCATTTTTAATTTTAAATGTATAAAACTATTGCCACATTTATTAATACTTAACAAAATCGAACAGCGTTTTTCAGTTTTTGATAAGGGAAAAAATATTTAGAAAATGCTGAAAGTTGATTTTTTAACTGAATTTCCAGATGAGACAGCTCGGGAAAGGTAATCATCAAATAGCAATCGCTTATAACTTAAGATATAATACATTTATCGAAAATAGAAAAACGCATTCGATTTCAAATCACTTTGATAGATATGCCAGCAGATTCCATGCTTTTCCGTTTAAAAATGAGTTTAAAATTCTCGATGAATTATTGTGCGAGGTTTCTTTTTAATCCTCCCTCCCCCCCCCCCCCCCCTCTTAAAAAAATCAAAAACATATGCATTCCCGATCTACAGATTCTTTTAGAAATGATTAAAATGAGAATTTTTATATCTTATTGAATTGACGAAATGGGGTGTGATAACGTTATTTTATTTGTACATAGCGCTAAATATTAAAATTAATATGTTTATTATCTATTTGTAAATCATTTTAATATATGGCACTGTGAAAATAAATGTCATTTTTGCACGTCGTCATTTTAATGTCATTCAAGCACGCTATTTAAGATACTTGAGTTAAAGTTGAGATTGCTAACGCCCAATCGTTCTCATGACGCTCTTTAGTGTATAGAAAAGTTTACTCAACTTTAACGGGATTTTTTCTTTTAAATATTATTCATAATGAATTATTAATTTTGAATATCGTACTTATATTATTTATAACAAATTAATAATTTCATATTTCCAGAGCTCCCACTCAACTGGTGTAGTAAAAAAGGGGACCAAAAGGGAGCACATATTTTGTAAAAAAAGAGATCAAAAGGAAACTATTTTCGCAAATCATAAAATAAAATAAACAAGGAAACCCTCCTTTCCTTCAATTGTCACTAATTAATAAATGTTCAAAGTATAATTTGTTATAAAGAAAACGCTTGCTCCGATTCAAATTCTGAAATTCATTATCTTAAAGCTATTGTTATTGGTAGAGGTTACAAACCTTCTAAGACAGGTTGAATTTCACGAATTTTTCCACGATTATTTAAAGAAATTTGCGTGTTTTTCGGGATCCTTTGATGAAATTTATATGTTTTTTACTATATCTTGACAAAATTAAAGTTTTTAAAATCTTTTGACGAAATTAGTTTTTTTTTTCGATTTTTTGACGAAATTTGTTTTTTTTCCGCAATTTTTTGACAGTTTTTTTCGCGATATTTTGATGCAATTCGCGTTCTTTTCGCAATCTTTTGACGAAATTCACGTTTTTTCGCGATCCTTTGACGAAATTCGCATGTTTTTTCGATTTTTTGGCGAAATTTGCGTTTTATTGAGAGACCTTTTGCCGAAATTCGCGTGTTTTTTTTTTCGTTTTTTTTTTTTTTTTGCGTTTTTTTTTTGCCACCTTTTGACGAAAATCGCGTTTTCCGCGATTCTTTGACAAAACTTGCGTTTTATTGAGAGATCTTTTGGTGAAATTCGTGTTTTTTCGCGATTTTTTTACAAAATTCTCGTTTTTTTTCGCGATTCTTTGCTGTAATTTGCGACCTTTTGACGAAAAACGCGTTTTCTAAAACTGTGACGAAAAAAACTTGCGGGTTTTTTTTCACAATCTTTTGACCGCTTTTTTTCTTTCTATCTTTTGACCGCGTTTTTTTCGATCTTTTAACGAAATTCACGATCTTTTGAAGAAATTTACGCATTTTCGCAATCCTTTGACAAAGTTGGCGATTCTTTTCGTGATCGATTAATGAAATTTAATGGTATTTTTTGAAACATATTTGCGAAAAACGCGATTTTTCCGCGATGCTCGGCTAAATGCCAAACATCGGTAAAATTTTAAATAAAAGTCGGTTAAAAGTGTCAAAAAACGGACTTTACGGACCTAACAATGAAAATACGGACTTGAAGCAAAAAAACGGATCTAGTGGGAGCCCTGTAATTTCGATGCTTGTGGTTTTTAAAAATTTCAGTTTAATTAATTTTTTTTTGTTGCAAAATCATTCGCGATATACCAAGGTAATAATGCAATTTATCATCCGCGACATATGCCGGAATTTAAGCTGCAAATTTCACGCAATTTTAGTGTAGTTTTTCGTATTTATATTATTTAAATTATATTAATAATTTCGAATTGTGCATTTAAATTATTTATTTCTAATTAATAATTTCATTTTTATGATTTCTTAATTCTTCTTATTAATGTTTTTCTGTTTAGCATGCCATTCGCGATTACCTCGGAAATTTCACATGCGGCGTAAACCCTGGTCGAAATATACATTCGTAGATGGTGTATAGCCCGCGGGCTATACAACGATGCAGCTCCGCGGCTTATACACGAATTTTTTTATGGTACTGCTCGATTTAGGGGTGCGGGCTATACACTGGATGCGGGCTATACACCCGAAAATACGGTAAATGTATTGCCTGAGTTAAAATGCAAGAAATGGATAACATCCCCTTGTTAATAAAAATGATCGCTTTCTTTTATAAACAAAGCAAAGGAAAATTACCCACATAAATCACGTAAATAAAAATAGATTAGTATAAATTTAATATCGACATGTCAAGAATGCAATTATCGTAAATCTCCCATATAGTTTGTTGACTTTCAGATTTAGACAAGCGAATAGCAAAATGATAATTTAATGTTTATTATTTAATACTTTATTTCCGCATGAAAGAAAAGAGAAAAGAAACACGAAAATATTTTACCATGAGATTACCTTTTAACAAATCCAGTTATGACTGATTGAATAAAAGGAAAGAAAGTAAACATTAATTTAAAAAAAATAAAAAAAAACAATATATGATGATAGCATCATCATAATTATATTAATAGAAGAAGGAAGATATCCCTTTAATACCTGACCTACACAATTGTGTAGGTCAGAAAAAGCATTTACTCTTTTGTGCGATTTAAAGTCGAGCCTGCACCAACAGAATTGAGTGGATCCTCCCTTGGCATAACCTGACATCAGGTATTTTTTAAAATATTTTTTCAATCAAATATTATCTTATTAATTAGGGTAAACCACCAAAAATCTCCTGGTCTTAAAGGGCTAGAGTAATTTGGGCTTTTAAGTATGTTTGATATTAAAAGGGAATGGGATATTATACAAACCAATGTTACCTGGCAGTTTTGTCATCAGCAGCACTAACTATTCGTTTGTCATTATGAAGAAATAAAGCTTTTTTGACAGCCCCTGTATGACCTGTTAGAATTTCACCATCTGGAATTAAATGTATTTACTGAGACAGTTGAAATGAAGACAAGCATATTTTCTTTATATTAAAAATGATGGAAATAACATAAAAAAATCTTAAATGGGATTAACGAAAAAAATGTACCGTAATTTCGGGTAGATAAGCCGCCCTGGCGTATACGCCGCTACGTCCGAAAATGGTAAAAAAAACCTGAAATTCCATCGTATACACCAGCATATAAGCCGCACTTATTGAAAGTGGTGTATGTACTACTATAGACGCCATATTGAAGATTTTCACGCATTTTTTAAAACTATTTTACAAATTAGAATTTTAAATTTAATTCAAATAATGAAAATAAATAAATAACTTTTGGTTTGTGAATTTATCCAATTGCATCGCACATTTCAGCCTTGGATCGGCAATTAGAAGTATATTTTATGGAATTCTTAATATAAAACATAACGCTACTATTACAAATAACACTATTTTTTATTTGAATCCATCAATTACATAACACAATGAAAATAAGTAATGATAAATAATCATTTTGACAACATGAACTATTGGTAAAAATTGGGAGAGACGTATAAAGAGATTTTTTTTTGAAAATCTCTTCACTACTAACTGTAAACATTAATGTCTATTAGCAGAAATCAATTGGTACTCGATTTGATATATTCTGTAAATATTTAAAATAAAATGTTCTAAGAAAGTTTTAAAATAAACAAGAATTAAATACATCCTTTCATTATTGAAAATAAAAAATACAACATTCGCAAATGCGCACACTTAAAGAAAACAAGAGAATCTACTTTCTTTTCTATTAAAACACCGCAATTATGCAAAACTGAGCATAAAAAGGATTCCTTAAATGTGTCAGTGACTTCACTTTGCGTAAGTGTAGTAAAAAGAAATTATTGAGCTGCAAGCAAACAGAAAAAATAATTTAAAAGAAAAAAAAAACGAAAAGCAAAACCCATTTTTTCTGCTATTTAAAAAAAAAAAATCTACATTATTAATTGTCCGATTTTGTTCAAATTTTCAGCAAGTTGCAATAACAGTAAATTAAGCTGTGTAACAAAATTTTATTAAAATATAATAAGTTATTAAAAAATTACAGCACTCCCCAAAACCCCTAGTTTATAAAAAAGAAAAGAGCCATCTGCAGTTTGTTTATTCAACTCTGCGGTGGAATGGGAAGTTGAACAGTATCTTAGGTTTAACGTTATCAGAATGAGATCATTATCTTTGAGTAACACGTTTCGTTATGCAGAAAGAAACCATGCATAGATTTTTTTCTTTTTTAATGAAATAAGAAAGAACTTCCTGATATTTTTTTAAATGATTGTTATTTCTAATCCGTGAAGCATTTTTAATATTGTTTTTCAGATTTTCACTCTATAATATTACATGATCTGATTTTTTTTTCTTGAAAAAATCGTTATTACTTCGTATACGCCGCACCGGCAGATAAGCCGCAAAAGGTAAAATTTAACTTTTAAACACGTATAAGCCACGGCTTATCTACCTGAAATTATGGTACTAAAATTCTAAACTAAAGAAAAAATTAAATACAAGTTTTAACAAAAATGCAAAACAATTTAGTATGAGTTTAATTTAAAGGTATGCAACATTTTAATTTATAAATTAAGAAAGCATGCACAAATGTACATATAAATTCATTTGTGCATCCATTTTTTCCCCCCAACGCTTCACTGATAAAAAAGATAATCATATGCAATATCAATGAAATATTAAAATGAGCATATTTGTTTTTTGTAACAATAAGAAGAATCAAAGCAAAATGATCAGGATAACAGTATGTCATGGTAGCTTATTAATGTATTTTATGTGCCTAGCAGTTTACACTGCCTTTTTTTTTTATGTGGCCTTCTTTAAGAAAAGAAGAAATAGGTTCAGCAGTCATGGGAAAAAAAAAATTGTGAAATACGCCAATCAGTCGTAGGGAAAATAAAATCATGAAATTCATCAAGTGGCCGTAGAAAAGAAAAAAATTGTGAAATTCATCAATTGGTCTTAGGAAAGAAATCATGAATTTCATCAATTAAAAGAGAGAGGGTGGGGCGGGATAGGGTGGTAATTGAGGAATCTCAAAATTTATTGATGGATCTCAAACAACAACAACAAAAAAATCATTGATCTGCCGCAGGATAAAAATTGCGAAATTCATTTATTGGTAGCTCTGTAAAAAAAAATAAAATAAAATCTCAAATTCATTAATCGATAGCGAGAAAAAAAATCTATTTTTTTTAGTCAGAAAGGGAGGCATAAATCACTAATTTCATCAATCTGTCACAGGATGAAATTGAAAATTCGACAATCAATTGCAGAAAATATCATGAAATTTTTCAATTGGTTAAAATTGAGTGGGGGGGGGGGAGAGGGGGAGGAAACATACAGATATCTTATTACTCCTGGAGTGAATGTCCCTGCCACACACTGCATTACTAACATTTTACTAAACACTAACATTTTACTGAAACATGCTGTTTGATTAAACATTGCAACTAATTATAAAATTAATGAAAAACATCAGCAAATAATGTCAAATTGCAGTGTAAAAACCTTGAATGCCACTAATTATGCAATAAATCATGATGAACATAATAGATACAATAAATGCAAAAGGACCATGATAAATACTAATTAATAATTAATATATATATATGCACAAAGCACGAATAATCATAATAATGGCACAGACTCACAAAACAATTTAGAACAGCTGTTTTAAAGCTTATTAAAAATAACTGACACTCTTAAATTTTCAAAGGAAAGACATACAATTTTTTCTTTAAAACTAGGACATTCAAAAATTACTTTCTCTTTAGAATAGAAGAAGGGATCACAGAAAAATATTCAGTAGACTAACTACATTAAAATTAAAAATATAAATTTCAGAATTGAACTTTTACAAATTCCAACATATATTTTTGACATTCAAAATATTAGTATACTTACTCTCCTCAGGCCTGTGTAGATCAAATATTCGAACTTTTTTGTCATTAGCTCCAGTTAGTAATTTAGAATCATCAGAATTAAAATTGACACTTTTAACAATGTGTGGATGAGAAAAAGAATGAAGTTCTCCTCCATTAATAGCATCCCATAACTACAAAAAAGAATATATACTGCATAAAATTACATTCAGAAGATTTAGCATAAAAATATACAACTGATTTTAAATAAAAGAAAAGACGTTGATAAATCCCATTTTCAGTCTATATTGTAATTAAAAAAACTTCCAGATTTATTCTTTCTTAATTTAAAACAAAGCCAAAATTCTTTAAACAGATCCAGTACATACAGTAGTTTAAGATCTGTATTTATTTTATTTTTTTAATATCTTGAAAATTTAAAAGGCTAAAGTACAAGTACATACAATCAGTTTTCTTCTACATCTTTTGAATGGCAATATCAAAATGATATATATATATACAGGGTGTCCCAGAAGTAATAGGACAAACTTTAAGGGGAGGTAGGGGACATCACAAGGATTCAGATTTGCATAGCAACCCAGGGTCGGAAACGCTTTCCTGGCGCGGTAGCGACGACACAAAGCACAAGAAAGACAAGATACGTATAAGAGGAGAAAACATGTTTATTATCCTTAGTACATCAAAAAACTAAGAAGAAAGAACATTAAAGGGACTACGATCGTCATCAAAGTAGGTGTTCGAAATTACGACCCCGGGCTGTGATGCATGGAAGCACATCTCCGGCATATGGAAGATCTAATGTTCTCGAAAATACTGGGAGTGCCCCGGACTTCCCCAGCAGCTGCCACAATGCGTGCAACAAGTTCCTCAACACTTTCCAGCATCCAGCCAGACTTGTATAAAACCAAAAACTTTCTGCGCACGCAAATATTGGGTCAAAAACTTTCTGCAAATTAATTTAATGTTTAATAAAATAATGTGTTATATTATTTTGACGATATTAATTAAAAACAGTAGTTTTAAAGTAATTACTATTTTAATTAAAAATTAATTGATGTTAATTAAAGAATAATTATTTTAGTTAAAAAATAAAGCTAAAAATCCATGATAAGAAAAGTGAATGCTTATCAATTATTTTGTCAGTGTATTTAGAAACAGCCCAATCCATATTGTAACCTCTTCGCACAAAATGCCAGTCACTCTGTTCACAGAAATAATACGGCATTGCTTCTGAAACAACTGAATCACATTTTATAGGGAGAGGTCTATTCATAAGAAGTATCATTAAAGACAGGGCTTAATTTGCGCCGGAGCCCACCGGAGCTCAGCTTCGGTACTTCTCTGTTTTTAGTAAATTTTTACATATTGGTTGGAATTCACCGGAGCCCATAAATACAAGGCTCCGGAGCCCAGTGCAATAGCGCTTCCGAAACACTGAAGCCCAAATTACCTTTTCCTTTTGGTTTGGGCTGACTCGACCTCAATCTGTCTTACATTCAAAATTTTATTTTTTCATGTATAGCGCTTCCGAAACACTGAAGCCTAAATTACCTTTTCCTTTCCTTCCCATTTCCAAGCTTTTGCATTCTTTTTTATCAAAGCGTGACGCGCGTCGCAAATGTAGAGGAGGTGGAGATAAAACGGACCCAATTTTTATATCAGTTTTTGGGCTTGGACTGACTCGAGCTCAATTTGTCTTACATTCAAAATTTTATTTATTCATGTATAGAAGAAAAAACTTTTCATCGTTTAAAATTACGTTTTATATTCTATTTCAAATCATTTTAATGCTATTTTGATCAGAATGAAGGGAAAACATAAATCGAGTCTTTCTATTCTAGTGATATTTGCGAATTTATGGCGGTGACGTGTTGATACGGCACCACTCAAGAGACTGAACAATGAATTTGCTTTCAGTTCGATTTTATTTTCTGACAGTAGGATAATTTTTAATTGGCTGTTTTTTTTATAGCTAACCTGAAAAGAACATTTTCTGCTTTTAGCCAACAAGCATCAGCTTGATGTTTTGTTTGCTTGAGGGTTTTTTTTTTATTTTCTATTGCCTACGAGTATAAGAATCACGTTAGGGAGTTTTCTATTTGTTCTGTATCATGAACGCAGACCATGCTAAGGCTCTGTTCTGCATATTTATGAAGTTACTTTCATTTGTAAGTAGATGTAATTGCCATGTACACTGTTAAAAAAAACAACAAAAAAAAAAAAACGGACTAAAATACGGAAATACTACTGGCAATCTAGACGCCAGTACTATTTCCGTATTTTAACGGAACTATTTCCCGGTAAATTACAGGAAATTTTCCGTTTTTTTTCTTTTTTTTGAATTTAACGGAAATTTTTCTGTAATTTACCGGGAAAAAGTTCCAAAAATACGGAAATAGTACTGGTGTCTCGATTGCCAGTAGTATTTCTGTATTTTAGTCCGTTTTTTTTTACAGTATATTGCTATTGTGATAGAAAGCAATCGATCTCTGCTTTTTCTATAAAAGCATCTAATTTTTCCGATAACGGTGTGAAATTTTTAATTTAATCTGATTTTCAGGGACTCACCACAAAAGATTGTTAATGGGGAAGGAATAGATTATAATTTAAGATATGCACCTTTTATAGGAAATTTTAAAACATTGTTCCATTCTTCAGCATATAAATATTAATTTCTGTAAAATTCATTCATTTTTTCTTAAAAATCCATAGCTGCGAACAATCCCTTTTTTCTGTTAACACAATTTCCGAATCATAATCCTTACCATATTTAATCGCAGAATTCTGCAATTAATTAACATTAAAATTAGGCAAAGATTACTATTCGGAAGGAGTGATTACTAAAAAGGTAAAAAGTGGAATAGTTGACAGCTAAGTATATGCTGATAGATATATTTAAAATTTTATTTTGCTAACGAAAAAAAAAATGCTTTAAATTTTGCAAATAATGTACGAAATATAAATATGCAGATTGGAGTGTCAGGGGGGGGGGGGGGGGACGGTACATTTGTTAGTACCGGTACCGCAGAATATTAGGGCTCCGGTACTTTTTTTGTTAGAAATTAAGCCCTGATTAAAGAGACTGGTGCAGGGATGAAAGTGCACTAAAGCCATTTTGGAGCACCTTCGGAGCAGCAAAAATCTGATTTTGGAGCAATAAAATCCATTTTTGGAGCAGCAAAAATCTAATTTTGTAGCAATAAAATTAAAATTCTGTTTTTGGAGCAGACTGAAATTCTGATGCTAAAAATTCCTAAAAATTAAAATGATTGCTATCTTGAAAATATTTTCACATTTGAAAGAATAATTACTCGGATAAAATTTCTCTACGTATTTTGCAAATTCTGGACATTCTAAACGACAATTGTATACAGATTGCAATAACGAAAAATGAGCAGCAGGGAGAAAAAAAAAAATCAGTTTTTTTGGCTTTAAAAAATATTTTAGAGCAGTAATTTTAACTAATCAAAGAAAAGCCTATGAATACAACAAACAGAACTCCCACTCAACTTTTGTAGTAAAAAAATGGTAAAAGGGAGCCAATTTTTTTCCAAAAAAAAAAAAGGGGGGAGGGGGGGGGGGGTGTTTGGACGAAAAAAGACTATATTTCGCATAAAAAGGAGCCTTTAGGGACCTAAATTCAGCAAATCACAAAATAAAATCTCTTCAACCAATTCACGAAATTAGCGTGTTTTCCACGATCTTTTGACAAAATTCACGTAATTTCACGATCTCTTACCAAAATTTGAGTGTTTTTTGCGATCTTTTACCGAAATTCGAGTGCCTTTCGCTATCTTTTGAAGAAATTTGCTTATTTTTTCGCGATATTTTGACGAAGTTCTTATTTTGCGCGATCTTTTGATGAAATTCGCTTATTTTTCGCAGTCTTTTGACGAAATTCGCATAATTTTGCGATCTTTTCACGAAATTAGTGTTTTTTTCTGTTATATGAGACTACTCATATAACTAGTGCTTAAAAATGATCTATTACTTTTATATAAAGCACTTCAATAATACATCCTAAAACTAAGCAGATATAAATTTGCAGTAAGAAGCATCCGCTGAAAAATAAAACCCTAAATATGCAGAGAGAGAGAAATGGTTGTTTTATGCAGTAAGTGTAAGAAGAAATGATGACCAGATAAATAAAAGAAAAACTTAACTTTATTAAAATTCTTTCATGATAAAATACGATAGTATAAAAATAAATGCTTTGAAATTAAACAAACAAATATTGATTAACTTTATATCGTGCAAAAAATAAACGTAATAAAACAATATTTTAAGATAATCCCTCCGGAGCTCATGCCATAATATATTCACTCTAAATCAAATTGCAAACGAAAAATGTCACCTGTAGTAAAAGAATTCATCACTTTATTTCATCTTTAAACTTGAAGAAAAACATCGTAGAACTAGCGAAGATCCAAAGATTAAAAACATCCTCTCAGCAACTCCATCGTACGTAAAACTCAATAACAAACTTCATATCCGTTAAATAAACATCAGAGCGGCAGACATCAAAACACCGAAAGCGAGACGACCAGCATGCATCAAAAACAAACGTTTTCTACAGCTATCACGCCGTTCCTTTTATCTATATCGGCAAGCACCGAGAGCTGCTCCGCAGAGAAGCTGCAATCGGAAACGCCCTCCTTCCATCGCACGTGGGAAAAAGTAATTTGCATAGGCACGTGCTGCGCCAAAGGCGAAAAAGAGCACTCGTGGACAGGCAACGCCACCTACCGGCCAACGGAGTTACCGCTCAGTTCGAAAACGATATACGATAGAGCTCGGCTGGAAAAACATCTCAATGTTAAAGTCCGATGATACGATGCAAGTTCTCTTTAAAAACAAATAAATAGCTGCACAAATGAATAGAAATAAATTAGCTGTAAAGATGAAAGGCAAGTCATAACTAAACAAGTTTCAAGGTAAAAATATATTTAGTTGAATAAAATAAAGATAATGCAATTGATAAGAAAAGTGGGAATATGGCTAACAAATGCCCCCCCTCTTATCAATGCTACCAAATACCAAGAAGGCAAAGTCAATTACATGTCCAAAAAAAAACTTAAAGTCAACTGAAACAAGTCTAATAAAACAAAAACTACCTGCGAAAACTACCTAAAAGTAAATTCGAAAAACATGAGCACCAGAGCGACTAACAATCCATGCGATTAATTTCACTGTAAAATAAAAGTTTGTATCATGCAATAACAATATCAATAAAATCATCAACCAGCAACTCAATTCAAAATTCCAAAATTTCAATTAAATAGCAATTCTACAACAAACATTATACAACATCAAACTTTAAAACAATTAAACTCTTAAAAACAATTCAACATCAAATTCCAAAAATTTAATACTTCAAAAAATACAGAACTTCCAAAACAGTTCAAGATACCAAAAATTTCAACAACATCAAAAACCATCTCAACATAGCAATTCCAGTCTCATACAACCAGAGATAGACAAACAGTGCCAACATTTTCAATCTCCAAACAAAAATCTATAAAGATTAAATTCAATTCAAAAATCAAGCAAATATTATGCAAATTCATGACATTTAAATACGAAAAGAAGTTACAAAAGTAGGTGCCGAAACAGGATAATCTTCCACATGTCCGTACGACATTTTGTGAGCTGTAATACAATTAGACAACTTTTAATATAATCAAAAATATTTTTACAATAATGGCTGTCAATACAAGATTTTCTTCCACATGTCTATAAGACATTTAGTGATTACAATTAAAGTCACAAGGTACCTACACAAAAAAAACTTACAATACAATACATATCATTCATTCAACTTTCATACAACCTTACGTGGCGCCACGATTTCATCAACTCATATTCTCACATAGAGACAAGGAACCTGTAACAATATTGTAAATTATTTAAATCAGGGATTTTTCACACTTTGACAGAACCACTATACTTAAACCACTATTTTAGCAAAAAGGAATCCTTCAACATCCACCATTGTAACATATGAATATTTATACATTTCTGCCTAGGCTCCTGGGATGCCCAAGCAAAAAAAAAAAAAATTTTAAATTTTCTTATACATAAATCTATAAACCCTAATAAATTCAAACACATACATATTTCCATCAAAAATTACAATCTTTAAATCAGCTGGTAATTTGCATGGTAGACGGGAATTAGTGACAGTTCCATATATTAACATAATCAAAATGGGACTTACAAAAATAAAAGTTAACCTGCCCGCGAAAAGACCCTCCTGTGGCAATGGTCAACTCGAAAATCCACCCCCAGATGCCACTCAGACAGATTACAGTGGCACCCCTGCGAGACGCTTCCTTGGGGCCGTTCGGACACCCAGAAGTATCACCACATTCAGGCGGGATTTAAATGTCCACCAAGCAAAAACCGTAAAGAAAAGTATATATATATATATATGTGATACCAACAATATAAAAGAAAATATACATTATAATTCAAAAACAGTAAATTTCAAGAAATACAAAACTTCAAAATTATCTAAAGATATGCTCAATAAATCTTTTTAATTCAAACTTGGTGAGCGGCTTAGTGAAGACATCAGCAAGGTTATCCTTGCTGCGGACAAAAAGTAAATCAAAAGTATTTTTATCAACCAGATCCCGTACAAAGAACAGCTTAACATCGATATGACGACTTCTATGATTCTCAATAGGCGATTTTACAAAATCAATAGTAGCCCTATTATCTACATACAAAACTGACTTCATCTTTTCCCCAGTGACAACCTTTCTACAAAAACATTCACTTAGAATCCTGTCAAACCAAAGAAGTTCTTTTGTCGCTTCGGTCATTGAAATAAACTCAGCTTCCATAGTTGACAAACTCACACTTTTCTCTTTAAATGTTCGCCAAGAAATGGGAGAGTTTCCTAAAAATACAATTTGACCACCCAGCGAGGTCCTATCATCTCGATTTGCAGCAAAATCTGCATCAGAAAAAGTTATCAACTGAGGTTTTGTACAAGATAAATTAAGTGTCATATCAATAGTATGTTTAACATATCCCAACAATCTAAGTAAGCCATACCAATGTGTCATTCCTGGATCTGATTGAAATTGACTCATTATATTTACCGCATATGAAATATCGGGACGGGATCTATTAGCAATAAAGGACAAACAACCCAGTACACTTCTGTATGGTAACTGTGACATCTCTCTACGCTCTTCCTCAGACTTAGGACAATCAGATTTCGAATAAACAGAGCCCTTGCTTATGGGTAAGGAGGAAATGGGAAACCTGTACGACTCAAACCTTTTGCAAACATCTTTAATATAGGATTGCTGGTGAATCCGCAAGCCTTCATCACTTTCCTCAAACTCCACACCAAGCAACTTCTTAGTTTTGCCTAAGACCTTTAAATCGAAATATTTGCTTAAAAGTTCTAAAGCTCTATTTATAATCCTTTGATGCTTCCCAAATAAAACAATATCATCAACATACAATAATAACACTAAATCCGAGTCTAAAACGTAAACACAGTTACACCACTCTAATTTCTTAAACCCAATCTCCAAAAGAACACGGTTTATCTCAAAGAACCAAACTCGACCTGACTGATGTAGACCATAAATAGCTTTATCCAACTTACAAAACAAACTTTCTTTACCAACCTCAACAAAACCCGGGGGTTGCGACATATAAACATTTTCAGTAAGAGGAGCATAAAGATAAGCACATTTGACATCACATTGGGTGTGTAACCAGCCTTTAAAGGATACTAATAAAGAAAAGAAAAACCTGATGACACTAAAATTAACCACGGGACTAAATGTTTCCTCATAGGATTCTCCTCTAATTTGCCTAAACCCTTGAGCCACTAAACGGGCTTTAAACCTGGCAATTTTCCCCATGTCATCTTTCTTTATAGTGTACACCCATCTACAACCTACAGGGCTGATGTTTGAAGGTAAAATTTCTAAATGCCATACGCCTCTATCATACATAGTATCTATCTCCTCTTTCATAGCCTTTTGCCATTCATCCCTTTGATCAGATTTTATTGCTTGTTTGTAAGTTCTAGGAATAACTGGGTCATATAGTCAAGACTGTGACTGACAAATATTCACATTAGAGTTAACAGCATTAGGTTCAGAAACTACTCCCTCAAAAGTATTGCTCCCTTTAAAATCAAACAAGTTAGGCTTAAAAATTAAATCATTCTCCTTACAATAATCCTCCACTTCCCTTGCAGACCTTAACCTATCGGAATCATTATCAATATCAAAATAATAAATATCCCTACGAATACCAGTATTTCTGGGAACAACTTTTCTTCTCCAGTGAGTATCTCGTAATGTGGTGCGAGGTTTACTAGGGGAATCACTTTCTGAAGAGGACCCCTGACCATCACTCTCTGCCCTAGAAGATGATCCGAGGGAGTCGTTGGAGCTGTCAGTGGTGGCTCTGACCTCCTCAACAACGTCTTCATCCTCGATATCACTCCTAGCAGCAGGAACCCACTGAAATTCTCCTGGAGTATTGCCCAGCACTGCTCCATTTAGCGCATCCCTATAACTGGATTGTTCGTTAAAGGAGACATTTATGGTCTCAACAATTCTGTCACTATCAGGCAACCAAACTCTATAACCTTTTGTTCTAAAAGCGTAGCCAACAAGATATCCTCTACTAGCCTTTGAATCCAGTTTTTGCCGTTTCTGACGAGGGACACCAACATACGCCAAACACCCAAATGGTTTTAAATGCCTGACAGAAGGTTTATAATTACCAAAAAGTTCAAAAGGGGTTTTGGTCTGATTTTTGTGACATAAACGGTTCCAAACATAGGTGAAGTGGAGAACTGCCTCTGGCCAAAAATTCAAATCCATGCCACTTTCTTTTAACATGGTTCTAGCCCCATCTACTACAGTCTGATTGTACCGTTCAACAATACCGTTCTGTTCTGGAGTAAAAGTATTCGTAAATTCATGACTTATTCCCCTTTCAAGACAAAATTCTTCCATTTTGTTATTATCAAACTCTCCCCCATTGTCGGATCTTATGGCCTTAACCTGTCTACCCAAAAATCTTTCGGCACGGTTAATATGTTGCCTTAAAATTTCAAAAACTTCCGACTTCTCTCGCATAGGGTATAAAGAAGTTTTACGGGAAAAATCATCAATTATATAAACGAAATACCTTTCTCCTTGCCTGCCTTCAACCTGACTTGGACCCCAGACATCAGTATACAAAAGTTCCAATGGAGATTTGGATCGAATAAAATTTCTAGATTTAAAAGATGTCCTCCTAAACTTGTTAAGTTTACATGATTCACATTTAAATTCCCCCTCTCTTAAATTTGGCAAACCCCTAGCACCCGCATTTCTACATGTATGAGCTATCAAATAAGGGCTAACATGTGCCAGCCTTCTGTGCCAAACATACATATCATCATGCTTACTAGTAGAAGATGCTTCAAAACTAACTCTCTTAGTAACTTTGCTAGGAATTTTGGGGTATAAATAGTAAACACCATTTTTAAGAATGGCTTTAAAAAGGGGTTGTCCGTTGCATGATATCTTCACCTCGCCACTCTCACCAGAAAAACATGCCCCATTTATATCTAAACGAGGACCAGATATTAAATTACGCCTCAATTTAGGAGAAAACATTACATCTTTAAACATTAAGATTCTTTGCCCAAATTTTAATTTAATAGTTCCACACCCTTCTATAGGAAAAGTTACACCTTCAATGGCTACAGCCATATGCTCATCATTTAAAGGAGTAAATTCAATAAAAAGATCTCTATTTTTACAAAAATGATGCGAAGCTGCTGTGTCGAAGACCCAGTCAGCATCTCCATCAACTAAGTTAGCTTGAGACAAAAAGAATGAAGTATAGGACTTACGTTCTGGACTGTTCGACAGATAGGACTTACGTTCAGGACTTCTCTGACGAGTGTCTCTAGATCGGCCTCTTTTCACTTTGTCATCAAGTCTACAAGAATCACTGTGTTGATGCTTAGCAGGAGATCTTGTATACTGTCGTGGAACTCTCTTATCACTATGAGGGCTAAAGGATCTAACTAATGAAGTATCACGATGAGATGAAAATTCGGCTGACGGTGAACTATCTCTGTTACAGGATAACATACTCCTTCGGAAACTATGGCACTGGCTTTTAACGTGACCTGGCTTTTTGCAAAAATAACAGCTCAACTTCTTTCTAGCTTTCCTCTGGTACTGTAATGATTGAGCTTCAGGATATACTTTACTATGATCACGTTCTCTCAGTTGAAGCCTGGTTTCTTCGGCTACCAATGAAGTCACTACATCGTTAAAAATAAACTCCTCTTCTTTCCATCTGAGAATTGCCTGTACCATGGAATCAAACTTTGGAGGCAAGAATCGCAATAGTTGAAATGTCACGTAGACGTCATCAAAATTTTTATTTATATTTTTAAGCTGGTTCGCCACTCGTAAAAGCCTGGCAGCATATAAATTAATACTCTCACCACCGGCAATTTTGCATTCACATAACTCAGTGAAAACTTGCATATGACGGCTTCTTGTGTCTGGGTAAAAATGAGTACGGAGCTTTTTCCAAGCATTTACTGGATCACTACACTCTTCTATAATTTTCCTAAAATTAGGCTCCACGTTTAAATAGATCATAGACAGTGCTAATTTCTGTCTAATATGATAATCTTTAGTATCTTTATCGGTGACACCATTACTATCTGCATTGAGCTCAGGAGGTTTCTCTATTTCTGCCACTATATCCCAAACATTTCTTTCCATCAATAAATATTTCATGTCAGATTGCCAATTGGCATAATTACTGGCATTTAATTTCTGAATCTGATTCTGCATCATCATTTTGAAAAATTTATACCTTAAACCAAAAAAATTTTCACAAATTTAAAAACTTTATGGACCAGCCAAAAAAAATTTATAGTTAAAACATTTTGTATTAAAAATTTCTTAAAAACTCTAATTCTAACATATTTCCTTTCTCTTTTCAAATTATTACTTCAAAAACGAAATTATTAAAAAAAATTTCTAATTATCGGTCATCGTACGAAAACTAACGCCCCCCCCTAATAAAACTATCTCTTAATCCTCCTTGGGCCGTAGTTAAACACTTTACTGCACTAATATAAAGCATAGCTAAACAGACACTATCTCTGCGTGGGTATTAAGTGCCCATAACCAAAAAATGTTATGAGACTACTCATATAACTAGTGCTTAAAAATGATCTATTACTTTTATATAAAGCACTTCAATAATACATCCTAAAACTAAGCAGATATAAATTTGCAGTAAGAAGCATCCGCTGAAAAATAAAACCCTAAATATGCAGAGAGAGAGAAATGGTTGTTTTATGCAGTAAGTGTAAGAAGAAATGATGACCAGATAAATAAAAGAAAAACTTAACTTTATTAAAATTCTTTCATGATAAAATACGATAGTATAAAAATAAATGCTTTGAAATTAAACAAACAAATATTGATTAACTTTATATCGTGCAAAAAATAAACGTAATAAAACAATATTTTAAGATAATCCCTCCGGAGCTCATGCCATAATATATTCACTCTAAATCAAATTGCAAACGAAAAATGTCACCTGTAGTAAAAGAATTCATCACTTTATTTCATCTTTAAACTTGAAGAAAAACATCGTAGAACTAGCGAAGATCCAAAGATTAAAAACATCCTCTCAGCAACTCCATCGTACGTAAAACTCAATAACAAACTTCATATCCGTTAAATAAACATCAGAGCGGCAGACATCAAAACACCGAAAGCGAGACGACCAGCATGCATCAAAAACAAACGTTTTCTACAGCTATCACGCCGTTCCTTTTATCTATATCGGCAAGCACCGAGAGCTGCTCCGCAGAGAAGCTGCAATCGGAAACGCCCTCCTTCCATCGCACGTGGGAAAAAGTAATTTGCATAGGCACGTGCTGCGCCAAAGGCGAAAAAGAGCACTCGTGGACAGGCAACGCCACCTACCGGCCAACGGAGTTACCGCTCAGTTCGAAAACGATATACGATAGAGCTCGGCTGGAAAAACATCGCAATGTGAAAGTCCGATGATACGATGCAAGTTCTCTTTAAAAACAAATAAATAGCTGCACAAATGAATAGAAATAAATTAGCTGTAAAGATGAAAGGTAAGTCATAACTAAACAAGTTTCAAGGTAAAAATATATTTAGTTGAATAAAATAAAGATAATGCAATTGATAAGAAAAGTGGGAATATGGCTAACATTTTCGCGATCCTTTGACGAAATTAATTTTTTTCTGCAATTCTTTTACGAACTTTGTGTTTTTTTCGCGATCCTTTGACAAAATTCATTTTTTCCAGCGCTCCTTTGACGAAATTTGTGTTTTTTCTGAGCTTTCTTCGCTGAAATTTTTTGATGTCATTAAATTAATGACAAGGATTAAATTAGCAGAGTTTAATTAAAAGCACGATGAAAGCTAACGCTGATAGTCCCGATAAAGTATTAAATAGTTATGAAAAGAAAAGAAACGTATGGTGGCGAAATAAAGACAAAGTAAGTTTAAAAACAAACTAACGTTTATTAACTAAAATATAAAATAAGTTTAAATAAATATAGTTCAAACAATAAATCAAATCTTTAAATTCAATAAATACATTTAAGCTGTCAAATTAAATATAAATATATATCCAGAAAACCATTTGACAATAAAAGAAAAACTGAACTCATAGCAATAAAGAAATGAAAATGATCACAGAATGACTGGTCCTCCTCAAAGTTCCATGTTGTTCACAAACATCTAATACGCCGATGAATTAAACTGAAATACCGTGAATCCTATTTGTGTGCCGAAACAACTCCAGGAAAAATACTTCTCTATAGATGAAGATGCGTTGTAAATAAGCATTAGATGAAACGTCAAAATGTAGATGTCGATAACAAGTAGAGAGTAAAACATCTCTGAACTTCATAACAATAGCCATCTTGACTCACACATCAGTGTATCCATTTAAACACGATGTACGCAGAGTCCACCTTTAAAGAGTCGAGACGAAGTCATAAACTATCGAACTCATAACAATCAACTTATAAAATGGCCGACGAACGATGAAGCAGAAGTTAAGTAGAAACATCAACCAACTAAAAGCACACAGCACTTTAAGAAGACATCTCCAGCCATAATATAGCACTATTGAAACGTCGTGGAAAACCAACGCTGATAGTAAAAAGGACAAGACGAAACACGTAGATAAACGCAGAGAAAGAAGGCAACAAGTGCAGGCGAAGAAGGAAGGAAACGTATTTCAATTTATATCAGCCAGGTGTTCAAATAACGCCTCATTACGCAATGCAAGGAGCAACTGCAGACGGTTCCAGAATGAGATCATGACGAAAGAACGCAGAGCCGATGTGTCGTAGACTCAAACGAGCAACGCCATCTGGCGGCGATCGTAAAACTATAATCTATGATTGTCATTCAAACGAAATGCGTGCTCATGTTTGCATGGAAGCAGACAGCTGAAAAACGTGAATACAAACGGCAAAGAAAGGTAAACATCGTAAAAAGGAATGAATAAAAAGGTAAGTGAAATGACTTATAATAAAAGAAGTTAATAAAAGAAATATTTTAATAAAGGAGAAATATTTTAATAAAGGAAATATATTTTAATAAAGGAAATATATTTTAATAAAGGAAATATATTTTAATAAAGGAAATATATTTTAATAAAGGAAATACTTTAAGTGTTAAATAAATATAAAGGAAATATACAGTGTTAAATAAATAGAAGAATGCAGAGGAGATATATATCTGGACAGTGTCAAGACAGGAAATAAGGTATTTACTCTTATCATTTTTCAGGATCCTTTGAAGAAATTAAAAGAGTTTTTTTTCCGCGGTCCTTTGACGAAATTCGCGTTTTTTTCCGCGATGCTTTGACGAAAAGGGTGGGTTTTTTTTCTGCAAACGATTGACAAAAAATTTTTTTTTTTTTTTTTCGGCGACCACTTGTTGAAATTTGCAATATTTTTTATGCCTGAATTTTCAGGCTGATGGCCAATTTTTTTTTTTAAATTTCGGAACCGAATGCCTTAAATTTTCGGAAAATTCAGAATACAATCACCCCTGGCAAACAATAAATAAATCGTACATAAAATTGGGAAATATTTTTAACATTTCGGTACTTTAAATAAAAAAAAGTTACAATAACAAAAATTACGTTTTTTTCTTTTTTCTCAAAAACATTTTCCCGCAAAGTTCAAAATTTTGCGGAAAATTTTCCGCGCACGGTGTGCACGCGTGCGTCTATATTATACAACTCTGCTGGCAGCATTGTCCCGGCATTTTTGCAGTATTAAGAATAATAAACATGTTTTCTCTCCCTGTTCGTGTCCTTTCTTTCTTGTGTTTTGTGTCGCCACTACCGCAACAGGAAAGAGTTTCCAACCCTGGGTTGCAATGCAAATCTGAATCTTTGTGATGTCCTCTACCTCCCCCTTAAAGCTTGTCCCATTACTTCTGGGACACCCTGTATATATATGTCACATTTTATTGCGATGACAGAATTCAGTGTATTTGACATTAACAAGTTTTATTTAAATTATAAAAGACGTACCAATCATATTCTATAGCTACCTACAGAACAGATTCCACACAGCAAGTGGTGTAGAAGTATATCTGAAATTTCTCATCTCCGTAGGGTTGCCAGTTGAAAAAGGCCATGTGGTGTTATTAATTTAACGATAAAATGAGCTATTTGGTTACCCTGCCAAACCCGTGATTATTAGTCATTGGGCCTGTATCCAAAGTGAGGGGCGATTATTACATAAACTAATTAATAGGTCTAATTTTTATAATTTTCCTATATATATATATATATATATATATATATATATATATATATATATATATATATATATACTAGCCGCTTTCGCCCGCTACGCTGGTCGGTTTTTCTAAAGAAATCTTGAATGAAACAAAATATATCTGTGAATTTGATCATGCGTTTTAAAGCAATATGGACATTTACCTGGTGTATCCAACCGAATTGCTGAAAGAAATATGAATGTCATTACGCTATTATATCTTTTATTGAGTCATACAAAATTTAAACTGTTAAGGACCAATTTGTTTAGTTGATCTGTTAGTGTAGGATTCGGTAAAGAACAATAGAACAATATGTAATATGCTAAAAGCGTTCATGAAAAATTATCAATGCAAGTCTTATCAGAATCTATTAATTGGACTTATTGAAAAGGCTGATCGTTCATAATAATTGGGTTCGCCTGATTCTAGAACTTTCATCTATAATTCTACAATCAAGCAACCTAACAACCAAGCAACAGCAAATGATATGTGCTTTATACTAAAACATTCACTGAAAAATTAACTAACCGATCAAGTTGCATCGAAATCCACTTAGCAGAATCTTTTAAACTGGAAAATATACCGAAACCTTCCCTAAAAATGATCTAATTAACAGTTTAAATCCCATAAAAATTCATTCAGTGGAACCTTTAAAAAAAGCAAATCCTTCAAAATTGGGTTCATATGATTTAGAAATTTCCCCATAATTATTTAACTAAGCAACGTAGAACGTTATGTTTTATACTAACATCTTTTCTGAAAAATTATCTAACAATGTAAGTCCCGTCAAAATCTATTCAGCAGAACAAGATATAAGCGGCCGGAATGAAATTTCTCTTTGCATTATATATATATATTGAGATAGTAAAATATAACTTTCATAATCGCGTTAACCTGATTATAGAACTCTCTGGGAGGTAGGGGTAGGTATATACTGCATCACTTCTGAATTTTTTAAGGAACTCATAGCTCAACTTCCATAACTATAGCATATATACTCTCTAGTATACCCTATCTCTGTAGCATATATCTTCCAATTTTCTTTACTGTACCACTGAGAACTTTTTCTTCATAGCTCCGTAACTAAACAACTCAGAATGATATGATAAATATTCAAAAAATCCCTGAAATATTATCTAACTTACTGTGCATTTAATTAGTTGACTTGAAATCTTTCATAATCGAGTTCACATAATTTTAGAACTCCCTTAGCAACTTAGAATGATGGTTTTTACATTAAACCATTTATAAACCAAATTTACTATTTAACAGTGAAAGTTCTACAAAATTCTGTTCAGTAGAATCTGAGTTACAGTCGTATTTACAATATTTATTGCTCATTAAACCTTTTTTTCTTTACATTTGAAATAAAATCAGTAACTGTTTTGGTATTTCCCTGTTATGCCAACACCATTGTCACTAAGCGTAATAGTTCGCACAAAAATGAAATGATACATTTGAAAAAAAAAAAATTTGTTGATAAAAAAAATGAGCATTTAAAAAATATAACTTTTGAAAATTAGACTTTTGACCTACCATTTTTTTAAATCAATAAAAATAATGGCACTACTTGGTTATCCCGTCGACCAAAAATCTATTGCCAAACTATAAGATTAAATGCCAATAATAGTTGATCGTAAATCTCACATTCACTTGACTTTAAGCAAGTTACACGTATGTCATCAGGTGATTTTTAATTCGACGTTTTAAATGTATTTTTATTAATGTTATACTAATTTATTTGTTCTTTCGTTATTTAAAATAAAAAATATGTCAATTTGTATAATTTGGCGAGTAGTTTGGCGATTTATATAATTTGACAAAATCGGTCGACGGGTACCAAAATAAATACTTAAAATATAAGAATAAATAAATATTTTGCAAGTAATAAAATATAGTCAATTTAAACTGCAGTCTTGAAATTGTAAATGTCTTTTACTACTGAAGCATGGCGTACGTAATGCGTATGTCTCGCATTGCAGTAAACATTTCATTCTTTCAATGAAGACATTCATGGTTTTTGGAACAAAACATTTTTATATTTATAATTCCTAACTTCTGAAATAATTTAATTGTAGCTTCCTCATCATCAGATAACTGCGAAATGGTAAAATCTATATCAGTATCAGTAATAAATATTTTCTATTCAAAAAATAACAAATTAAAAAGTTTTACGAGATTATGATGGAATAAAATAAATTCCATCCTTAAAAATTCCTGCATAAAAATATTCACTTTCAATAATTAACAAATGTTAATGTGTGGCACGGTTTGCAATAAAAATCGTTTGCACGATTAGGGTTGAAATAAATGGCGCGATACCATACATTTTGGCATGGTATCGCGACGAAAATTAGAACAAAAATGTACCACTTTTTTTTTTTTTACTTATTTTTTAGTTTTTAAGGCGTTTGAATTTTTTTTTCTAATTGACGAAGTTGTTTTTATTTAACCAAAAGGATTGGTTAAAAAATTACTCAATTTGAATTTTTTCCCTTGCTATAGTAACAGAATGAAAAGGAGTTTTTAGAAATTATCACTTGAAAAATTCAGGTTTTGGCGCCAAAGATAGTGCCAAATTAGAAAAATATGAAATATCTCTCGAACTATTGCGCTTAAAAGAATTTAGTTAGTACCATTCGATTCCACATACAAAAACACACCAAAATATGTTATCAGTTGAAAAATAACTATAAAATCAGATTTTTAAGGAATTTTTTTAAAGTTCATTCTCTTTTTTACCCCCCTCAGGGGTGGAATTTTGGAAAATCCTTTCTTAGCAGCACTCTATATCATAAGAAGTATTTTTACCCCGATTTTCAAGATTTTAGGTTCAGTAGTTTTGGCTGCGCTTTGATTAATACAAAATACAGACTTTCTTTTATATATATAGATAGATAGAGAGAGAGAAAAGAGTTTTTTTTTTTTTTTTTGTATTACTTATTTAAAAAAAAAAACATTGTAGTTCACCTAAAAAATTTCAAGGACAGAAGTGTAAAATTTAAAAAATTTGCAAGAATTGAAAAACAACTCAAATTTATATGTACATGCAAAATAATCAGTACTTTTCGTTTAGTCAGGCGCCAATATTATATATGCATACATGTGTCTATATACAAGGTATGTTACATATATATGGAATATCCCTTTGATTAGAGAATAAAATGTACTTTACTACCAGAAATAAAGACTATCTCTTTAAAAAAACTAGTTATATTGAAACTTATTTACAAAATATACATGGAGACAGCACTCACACAAACATTATTACATCTTATGACATTTTTCGTCGTTAAAAACATTGTCTTCATTACATTTTTGCGTCTACTACCTCATACCAGCACCAACACTCGAATTCTAAAGTTCTTCCCGTCACTTCAGTTTATCTCTCTGAGCACGTCTGCCACCGACAGTCATTTGTAGCATGCATGCGTTACCGCTGTCAGCATCAGAGTAGCTTTATTGCGGAGTTGTGATAAGCTAGCTCTGTGGGGTTTTGGGAAATGGGATCCCACATATATGTATATATACATATATATGTAATGTATGCATATATAACACTGGTGTCTGGCTAATCAAAAAGTACCAAATCATCTAACACAAAATCTAATACTAGTTGATAAATATAAAAATTTTAATTAATAGACTATTAAAATATACATACTGAATTAAAACATCAGACTGTCACCAAAAAAAGAAAAAAACCCCTTAAACAAAGGTTATCAATCAATCTTCATCCTTTATGAATTTCAAAGTAAAAATGTGTGCGGTCAAGCAAACTTTGGGTACCACATTTTCTAATAGTAATCTTTACCTTATTTAATTGCAGAAATTTCACGATAAAATTGTGTTCAAATTACTATTAAAAATAGTGCCATTAAAAAATAAGCAATAAGGAAAAAATTTGAGCCTTAAAGTAATCATCATTAATTTCTTTATTTCAAAATTTTTCATCTTAAAATAAGACTCTTCACAAAGTTTTTCATCTTAAAACAGAATCTTTCACAAAATTTTTCACCTTACAAAAAGATCTTTCACAAAATTTTTCACATAGAATTAAATTTTTCATCTTAAAATAGGACTTTTAAATGCAAAATACGTTATTAAAAATACATTTTACTGAGAAAAAAATTTATTCACAAAAAAGCCTTTGAAAAAGCAGAATTTCTATTTATTTCGCTTCAATAAAGACAATATATTTTTTTCTTATATTAAAATAATTTTGTATTTTTTACTAAGAAAATTTGGTACTTTTCGGTTAGCCAGGCGCCAGTGTTACATATACATATGTATTGTATATATACACACACAGATGTATTTATACATATATATAGGGTAGATGTGCCAGTAATGGACACCCTTTGATGTTTTTGGTTCATAAAAAAATAACTAATAAATATTTAGCTTTATTTTTTTTTTTTTTTTTTTGTAATTCCCCCTTGCATGTTTTATAAAACTGGGTTATTGTTGACACTTTTAATCAAACCAATCAGGAACCAGAAAATAATGTTTCAAACTTTCACCGTTTTCCTGTGAAAATTTTAATGAAGAGGCTAAGAGCTGGCTTCGTTTAATTTATATATTATTTATTTTCTTGCAAAATTTGAATGTTTTTGTTTGAGTAGCAAAAGAAAACTTAGAATTTTATATATTAACGGTCATTTACAAAATTCCATTTATTTTTAAGGTTTTATTACCGGAATGGTTAATTAGTCATTTTCCAGTAATGGACACCCCATGTAGACATTGCATAAAATGCAATTTCAGTAATGTTTATAGCGCATAAAATATTTTGACTTAACTGTAAGCTTAAATAATCAAATTTAACTTTTTAATTATACTTACCAAAATGTAATAACACCAAAACTTTTATAAATAGCTGATTTTAAGTTATTTTATGTGATTAATGAAATTTCAATATTTTATTTTGTTTTTAATGTATATGTACCTTGCATATTTTATAATTTGGCAATTGAACCAGCCAGAAAGCAGAAAATATTGTTTAAAAGTACAGTCAAAGAGGGGCTCATGCTCATGGGGCTTAATCCCTCTGTTTAAATAAAAACAAAATTACAGAAGCTATTAAAAATCTATTTTCTGTCTTAAACATTTCCTTATTCACCTATGACAGAAAAAAAGTACGGTAAAACCCTGGTTATCCGAAAAGCATGGGACCAAAGCATTTTTGGTTAACCGGGGTTCCATAGGAATTTTCTGATAACCGGTAGGCTTATGCAGTGATGGAACAGCATGGACATCATTTTGGAGCAGCAAAAATGCTCATTTTGGAGCAGAAAATAACTATTTTGGAGCAGCAAAAAGCCACTTTGGAGCAGAAAATAGCCACTTTGGAGCAGCAAAAATGCTCATTTTGGAGCAGAAAATATCTATTTCGGAGCATCAAAATGTCATTTTGGTATTCTTTGATGAAATTCGCGTTTTTTCTGCGATTCTTTGATGAAATTCACGTTTTTTCCGCGACTCTTTCA
Source organism: Maratus speciosus (assembly GCA_963932465.1). Classification (NCBI taxonomy): domain Eukaryota; kingdom Metazoa; phylum Arthropoda; class Arachnida; order Araneae; family Salticidae; genus Maratus; species Maratus speciosus. The sequence continues at coordinate 184,021,874 of OZ010786.1, forward strand.
CAAAATTCGCGTTTTTTTGCAATCCTTTGACGAAATTTGCGTATCGTTCGCAATCTTTTGACAAAATTCGCGTATTTTTCACATAATATTCAGACCTTTCTTGAAATCAGCGTGTTTTTCGCTATCTTTTGACGAAATTAGCGTGTTTTTCGAAATCTTTTGATAAAATTTGCGGTTTTTCGCAATCTTTTGATGAAATTTGCGGTTTTTCACAATCTTTTGATGAAATTTGCGGTTTTTCACAATCTTTTGATGAAATTTGCGGTTTTTCACAATCTTTTGATGAAATTTGCGGTTTTTCACAATCTTTTGATGAAATTTGCGGTTTTTCACAATCTTTTGATGAAATTTGCGGTTTTTCACAATCTTTTGATGAAATTTGCGGTTTTTCACAATCTTTTGATGAAATTTGCGGTTTTTCACAATCTTTTGATGAAATTTGCGGTTTTTCACAATCTTTTGATGAAATTTGCGGTTTTTCACAATCTTTTGATGAAATTTGCGGTTTTTCACAATCTTTTGATGAAATTTGCGGTTTTTCGCAATCTTTTGATGAAATTTGCGGTTTTTCGCAATCTTTTGATGAAATTTGCGGTTTTTCGCAATCTTTTGATGAAATTTGCGGTTTTTCGCAATCTTTTGATGAAATTTGCGGTTTTTCGCAATCTTTTGATGAAATTTGCGGTTTTTCGCAATCTTTTGACAAAATTTGTGGTTTTTCGCAATCTTTTGACAAAATTTGTGGGTTTTTGCGACCTTTTGATGAAATTTGCGGTTTTTTCAATCTTTGAAGCCTGTTTTATTTGTTTTTTGACGAAATTAACAATCCTTTCACAAAATTCACGGGTTTTTTTGCGATCCTTTGACAAAATTTGCTTGTGTTTCATGATCTTTTAACGAATTCGCGTTTTTTCACAATCTTTTGACCGCATTTTGGCGAAGTTAGTGCTTCTTTGACAGAGTTCACGTTTTTTTCGAAATCCTTTGACGAAATTCGCGTGTTATTCGCTGTCTTTTGACGTAATTCGAGTGCTTTTTGTGATATTTTGATGAAATTTGCGTTTTTTTTCTCTATCTTTTAAATAAAGTAGTGTTTTTTTCACGATCTTGACAGTATTTTGTTCGTTTTTTGACGAAATTAGCAATCCTCTGACAAAAATTCATGATTTTCTCGCGATCATTTGATGAAATTCACGTGCTTTTCGCAATCTATTGACAAAATTCGCATATTTTTCGCGTGATACTCGGACCTTTGCTGAAATTAGCGTATTTTTCGCTATCTTTTGACAAAATTTGCGTTTTTTTGTGACCTTTGGATGAAATTTGCGGTTTTTCACAATCTTTTATCGTCGTTTTTTTCGTTTTTTGACGAAATTAACAATCCTTTGAGAAAATTCACGTTTTTTTCGCGATCCTTTGACAAAATTCGTGGTTTTTTTGCGATATTTAAATGAAATTACCGTGTTTTCGTGATCTTTTGACCGCGTTTTGATAAAATTAGCGATCATTTGACAAAATTCACGTTTTCTCGCAATCCTTTGACGAAATTCGGATATTTTTTCGCGATCCTTTCACGAAATTCGCGTGTTTTTCGCGATCTTCTGACGAAATTTCCGTTCTATTCGCGATCTTTTAACGAAAGCGCGTTTTTTTGTGACCTTTTGACCGCGTTTTGCTAGCTTTTTTGACGAAATTAGCGATCCTTTGACCAAATTTGCAATCTTTTAGCAACCTTCGGGTGGAAAATGACCAATCTGGTTCAAGAATTATCGAAATGGCGCAGTTGGGTGCAATTTTGTTGAAAAATGATTGCTTTGGCGCAGAAATGCGCAGCATTATCGATTTGGCGCAGCTGTTCCATCACTGCTTATGGTGAAAATTTGTTTGATGAAAAGCTGTAATCAATATGTTGAAGTACAAGAAGATGAAACAGCTTCAGATGTGTTGTTATTTAAAAGGTGGCATGGTAAAGCAGCATTGAAACGATGCAAAGTTGAAAAACAAAAGAAAATCACAACATTTTATAAAAAAATGAAGTGTCGTAAGTGTATCTAATAAAGGGCCCAAAATTACGTATTGGACAAAATAAATAAGTTGACTGTTTATTTATTTCAAAAGAACATGCTTTTATAACACTATTTCTACCAGTGTCCAATAACATCCTTCAAAGTTTTGATTTTTACTTATTTTGCTTTTAATTTTTAAAGATAATGAGTATTAAAACAACTCTTCAATTTATTAAAAATGATTCGGAATTGTTTTGATCTAAAACTTACAGATAAAATAGTAATCATAAATCAAAATATGTTAAAAGGTGTCATTTGACATTGGTAAAAATAGTGTTCACAATAAAATTTTTCACATTTAAAAAGGACTTTGAGGAATTTTAAGGTCTTTCAGTTAAGCCGATTTTCAGATAACTGGGGTTCTACTGTAATATTATTGAAAGTTATAGGTAATACTCATGAAACTAGTAAATCTGCAGATCAGTGGCCTCAAACATCAGTTCTACAGTTTTATTTTAAAATTATTTTATTTAGTATTTAAAATGTTCAACTTGCAATATCATTTCTTTCACATTTGTAATACAGTAGACTCCCTCGAATCCGCAACCCTAAAATCTGCAACTCTCTAAAATCCACACATAATTTACAGATGTAAACAATGAAACTTTCAATTCAGATGTAGGGACAAAATTTGTCTTTTTTAGTTTTATACCAATTCTATATATATTTTAATCTGTATTTTTTGTTAATATTACTGAATTTGTGCTTTTTCATGAAGGAAGAATAAATTTATTTCTGAAAAAAAAAAATCAAGATATTGGTCATTACTGGTAATCACAATCTTTTTGCCAAACGTATTTATGCATTCATCAAGCTTTTTTTATTATTAAGTCTGGGTAAACCTGAAATAAAACTTCCTTATTTTATGATTTTTGATTTGAATTAGTAGTGTAACTTTATGATGAAAGTTTCATTGAGTAATTTAGGAAAAATGTATCTCATCTTTATAATGAATATTTAATGCATTATGATTATTTACTTGACCTTTGCTTTTAATATTTTAATCATTTTAAAAGGCTATCTAATTTTTTATTATTTTAGTTTATTAATTATTTTAATATTTCATTATGTTGTACGCATTCATTATAATTTCGATTGCATTATTAATTACATTCAAATTACTGTTTAAAAAATGTAAACAAAGCAATGACCAGAAATCCGCACAACCTCTGGTCCCAAGCTGTGCGGATTTGAGGGAGTCTACTGTATTAATTATTATAAATGATATTCAAGTAGTCTCTGGAAGATTAATTGTTAAAAATAGAGAGACAAAACACTAATATTCCAAAACTTTTAAAATTACCTTTTAAATCCCCCACTGTTTCAATAATTTGATAGTTTAATTGCCTGATATTTAGTATTTTAAACTATCCATCTAAAATAATTAAAACATCGATCTTATAATTACAATAATTGCTGCAAACAGATTATCACAAATATTTTATCAATTACTGGTATCCTAATTGTTAAATTTATTTGAAAATAACTATTTTGTTTCATTAAATTTTGGTTCTAAATACAGTCATAAAAACAATGATATTTATGGTACTTTTTATGGGGGTGTCCATTACTGGGCTTTTGGGTGTTTTGATGTGTTTCGGCTATTTAAAACAGGGATGCCGCGGACGCGCTATAGCGCGTAAATTACGCGAAAATCGGATACGGGACACAAAAAAATAGCTCTTACGCGTCCCACGGGACGCGTAATTTCGTGAAAAAATCGCAGAAAACAGACGATTTTCGTCAAAGAATCTCGAAAAAAGCATAAATCTCATCAAAATATCGCGCAAAAGCAGCGATTTTCGTAAAAGGGCCGCGAAAAAATAGCATATTTTGTCAAAGCATCGCGAAATAAAAAGCGAATTTCGTCAAAGCATCGCGAAAAAAAAAGTGAATTTCGTCAAAAAATCGCGGAAATAAGCGCAAATTTCATGAAAATATCGCTGAAATAAGCATAAATTTTATTAAAATATTGCCAGAAACGCGATTTTCGTAAAAGGGCCGCGACAAATTAGCGTATTTCGTTAAAAGATCGCGAAAAAATAGCGAGTTTCGTCAAAAAATCGCGGAAAAAAGCCGAATTTTGTCAAAGGATCGCGAAAAAAGCGCGAATTTCATCAAAAAATCGCGGAAAAAAGCTGATTTTCGTCAAAGGATTGCGAAAAAATAGTTGTTTTTCATCAAAGGATCCCCCAAAAATAGCAAATGTCGTCAAAAAATAACGTAAAAAAGCCGATTTTCGTCAAAGGATCGCGAAAAAAGCACAAATTTCTTGAAAATATAGCGGAAAAAACGCTATTTTTGTAAAAGAGCTGAGACAAAATAGTGTATTTCGACAAAAGATTGCGAAAAAATAGCAAATTTCGTCAAAAAATCACGGAATAAAGCCGAATTTTATCAAAGTATCGAGGAAAAAAACACGATTTTCGTGACAGACTCGCGAAAAAATAGCGAATTTCAACAAAAGGATCGCGGAAAAACGTGAATTTCGTCAAAGTAACATGGAAAAAACGTGAATTTAGTCAAAGCACCAAAAAAGATGTGCAAACTAAACTTATAGGTAGAAAATTCATAAAATGGGATTTAATTTCTTTTTTATGAGATTCTTAAAAATACAGCATGATTTCAGTGTACTTTGATAATATTTATATTCATTAGGTGGACCAGTAAAAATCACCCCCCTCCCCCTCGTTCTTACTGCATTGAAATGTCTCCCGCCTTCAGAACATTTAAGATTTGATGCTTATTAGTGATTTAGATATAAATTTCCCTTCCAAGGAAAATGTCTGATTCCAACACAGATCTATGCTGACAAATAATTCAATGGGAAGTATAATAATGAAAGCACCCATTCATTCAACGAAAAGTACACCTTTACTTAACATAAGTGTTCTTTTTTTCAGCAAAAATATCTTTTTCAATAAACCCGCCTTGCCTCTTTTTAAAAGAATGCGAACATTAGTGATACTTGTTAGTGGAACTTGGTATCTTCTACTCTCAAATAAACATTATTTTACAATTAAAATTGTATCTTGCATTTTTACTTTTAAAAAAGTAAAGAAAATTTCTCTTAATATTTTTTAAAAATCTTATTTGAGCGCAAATAATGCTGGTTTTAATTCATTATTTAATTATTGTTAAAACAATAATTAATGCATTTCATTTATCTTAATAAACAACTTTCATTTATTCCTTTAAAATATAAATTATTATTGATGGGGACCCGCTTTTGTAAAAAAGGGACCCAGATTTTTTTAAATCCTGGGTCCCGGGGACCCAGGTTTTTTCAAGTACAGCGACATCACTGTAAAATTAAATTTAGATTCATATTGGGAAATGAGACTATAAGAATAGTTAAATATTGCTGATAGGTTAATATAATTATTATATTCCAGTTGTTTTCAATAACTATTAATAAAAAAATAATTTTTAAAGAAATTCCTTAAGGGTGACCGTTACTGGGACATCTACCCTATATAACACAGGCGCCTGGCTAATCAAAAAGTACCGAAAATTTACATAAACACTGTAAAATTGCAAACAAATAAAATCTTTTTTAAAGCAGTGGTGAAAAATAATGGGTGTGGATTTTTAACAGATATAGAAAAATATTAAAGATTCAGAAAAGCAAAAAAATCTCAAAAAGAGGAAATTTTTCTATTCCCTTTTTAATAGATGTACAGACATGTGAAAATTATTAGAATAATTGTGAAATTTACAATAAAATCTTGTTATATTGAAGAAATAATACATTATTTAAAAAATATCGATACATGTAATATTTAATATGTGAACCGACTCCGCTGATATTTTGGAAGTAGAAAGCACGAGCTCACATTTTAATGTATTTATTTGATGACAGCACAAGACAGACTACAAAAACATAGAACGAAAAAGTAAGTAAAAAAAAAACATGCGTCTGGAAAACGCAGAACGGCACCACATTCTCCTTCAAACATACTGGGGGCCCCGATGGCTTTTAAGACATCAATTACATAATATCAATTTTTTTTTTTTTCAGAATACAACAGAAGTTATTTATACATAATACTTACACATAAGAGAAAAACTTGATTAACTTTAACCTTTATACAATAACAGATAATAATGGAATAAACAAATTACTCATTTAAATTTTCACTCATTAAGCACTAGTATGAATAGGTCTGGTTATTTCACCATGAGCAGTCCTTAATTTGACAACACGAACTCTTTCACGACTGCCCTGGTAAACTTGTATTTAATAATACAGGGTTTCATATGGCCAGTTTCCAGCTTATAATTGATGCACTTGTTAATGCAATTAACTACACATATGTATATACAAGTCTGTTTAAAACTTTAACGAGATTAATTCACTGAAAATTCTTTAGGTTTCATTAGCTTTTATAAATTTATTTTCAGAGTTAATAAGAGAATGACATTTAAGATATACAGACCTTAGCTTCAAAATCTGCAGAACCAGATGCAGCCTTTGAAGCGTCTTTGTTAAGAGCTACCCCCCATACAGCACCCTTATGTCCAACAAAAGTTCCAATCCAGTCTCCAGTATCACCTTGACGCAGCATAGGTTTGCCATCTATACAATTATAAATGAAACATTTATCCTTTCTGATTATAATACCATAAATAATAATTAAAAAAATTTCAGTAATTACTAAAATGATCTACATTATGAACTGTGCACAGAGCGACGAGGTCTAGGTAGATGGAATAGCAGAATTAATGCCCAATTTTTTTAGAGAATGGAAGGTGGTGTACCTGTTAGAAGATTTTCAAAGAATGTCATGCCCTGACTTTTTAGTTTTAAGTGTCGATGCACCCTGTCTTTTTCAGATATGAAACACACAATCTGTCCTTTTTTCTATTATTTCCTTTATGCCTCCTAATCTTTTCAATTTTTTTAACTCCCGGAAAAAATACATAGACCTTGAAAAATAGAAGTTCTATATGACTCACTTGTAGTAAGTCCCAATCTGCCCGATCCATGTAAAAAACAGGGGCAGCAAGGGCTTTGAGTTTTCCAAATTCCAGTGTATTTTCCATCTGAAAATGACTCTAGACCATTTATTTCCTAAATTAATCTGATTTCTCATTTCTCCGATTATGAATATGCCTTCATTTCATTATGACATAAATGGATATTAATGGCACTTGACTAACATAAAAGTAACAAAAATTGCACTCTACATTTCTTACATATCTGTTTATACTTTTTTATTTCTATAGATTTAAAAACTCAAATTGCCATTTTCCCTATAACTTTTTGCATTCGATAATCCATTTTACCAACAACTAATTCGATTTTATAGCTGCATGATAACATAATTTACAAAAATGAATATATTTAAGAATATAACTATTTAAGTATAGGTTAATGTATAATGAGCTTCCAATAAACAAGTCGCAGTGTTGAATTCAGGCATTTTTCTCCAGGAGGGATTTCTGCGGCTCCGGGGTGGGGGGGGGGGGCAGTATTTAACACTGAACAAGTGGGGCTAATGCTCAGATGGGAAAATGGATATTATGCTACCAGCGAACATAATCTTAACTGCGTGTTTTTCAAAGAATACATCATATAGTAAACAAAAAAAGATATACGTGAGTGAGAAAATAAACATTTGGAAAAAATATTTTAAAGTGAAACAGTAAGCTTAGATTCTACAAAATTTATAATGCTTTTTTAAGGTCGAATTGAATAATCTCTAAACGTACACAAACGAGAAAAATTTTACCTTTGCACGCAGATATTAAAAAGAAACCCGATGGAGTTATGGAGCTAAAAGCTAAATCAACTACCGGCCTAGTATGACCACTGCAGGTTAAAGCAGTTTGTCTCAATCCAGACATTTTTGAAAATATTTCGAATTAGCAGACACCACAAGTTTACAGCATGAGACCATGAGAGTGAAATCAGCCGATCCGATCCGAAAATAAAAGCAGATACAATTACAGTTACCATCAAACACAGTCATTATTCTAAAAAGCATTTTACGAAAATTCTGAATTTACAAAAACCTTTCTAATTCTCTGCTTTACTTTTTTATACACATTTAAAAAAAGAATTTATATTCTTTATTTTAATTTAAGATTACTTTATATAATTTATTTCCAGCTTAACTGTTGTCTGCTTGATTCCGAGCCGGTCTTGTGTTTGTTTTTGTTTATAATCAATCTTTCGTTTCGTATAAAGATTATAAAAGTTAAAGTTTTGTTTCTACCGAAGTCTGCATATTTTAAGCTTTTAGAACTGTAAAAATTATATACATAATTTCATACCTCGAGTAAGTCCGTTTATTTTAGTACTCTCTTTATGAAAATATTAACGCCGCCAGTATATTTATTTATAATCTGTCATATTTGCTCTCTGTTCAAAACTTATTCTATTTGTTCTATTCTGATCTTAGATGTAGAAAACGAAGTAGAATAATTAAAAAAAAACGAAAGTCCTACCGCACTGATTGGTAGAAGTAATACCTTTTTCTAATTCTCAATGTACATAAATCTGTGAATTGCACTTAAACCTGATTTTCATGTTAATTCGAGATTTCTTCATCGCATATTTAACGGCAACAAGTTATAATTAGTCTTTCAAGTGTACAAAAAATTTGATTATACAAATCACAAAGTTAATAAAATAAATGGTATTTTCATTTTATTTATTTTTTATTCCAGCATAACGATTTAGTTGCCTCACTAAACTGAATGAATTTTTTCTGTTTTTATTTATTTGTTTATTTTGCTGTCTAGCAATATCATAGTTGTAGCAGTTACTGAATTAATGAATTTTACATAGATGGTTTTTTGTTAGTGAAATTGGTAATTAAAATTGATCAAACATCACAGTGTGCTTCATGCACATGAAACCCCTTTATCTCTTTTTGTTTAATAATATACTATAGTGCATCTGCGGCATCACTGATATACCCAGTAGCAGCATTTTCTGTGTGTTAGTTTGCAGCAATTCAAAATTTAACTGCAACCGAACAATGCTGGACCCAAGACTCCCTTATCATATAACAGACTTGACAATATGGAGAAAGTAGGGGGGGTTCCGGAGAGCATAAAAGTATTATAGTAAAATCTGTGAATATGATCTATTTCAAAGAAAAGCAATTCAAGATTCGACGAAAGCAACACTATACATATATTTATGCTTGCAACGTTTGAAACCTATCTGAAATGGAATTTGTTCCAATTGTGATTGTTACTTAGCAAGTTTTCTGTGAACTCGGAATCCTCTCATAAATGGATACATTTTAATGTTCCAAGACGGAAGGATAACTATGCAAGTATACCTGCTATTCCATTTACTTAAATTTACTGTAACTAAAACTTCTTTACCTCGAACTTCGATTGGACCAACTGTTGCCGACACTTTTGTTTATAGACGAGTTTACACGACTGCAATAACGGCACATTGATTGAGTTTTGTGACCCCTATCTTTGCTCACTTTATAATGGACAATATTATCAATTACTTTAAATCTACTGCTTGCAATTAATAAAAATAACTATTTTTCGACTGATTATTTTTTACCAGTTTCAAAGTACACTGGCGAGAAAAATTAAAGAAACAACCATAAATTAGTCGTTGGGGGGGGGGGGGGGGGCATCGTAATACTTTCCAATCATGGCCATATAAATAATATAAAATATGAAAATAAAGCATGTGATATTTGCTAAGCATTGTAGCATGTTATTTTTATTCATAATTTAATTTATTTGGATTCCCTTAAATATAATTAATATAACCCTTTAAGCTAATATTACTTTTGTTTATAGACGAGTTTACATGACTGCAATAATGGCACATTGATTGAGTTTTGTGACCCCTATCTTTGCTCACTTTATAACGGACAATATTATCAATTACTTTAAATATACTGCTTGCAATTAATAAAAATAATTTTATTTTTCGACTGATTATTTGTTACCACTTTCAAAGTACACTGGCGAGAAAAATTAAAGAAACAACCATAAACTAGTCGTTGGGGGCCGCCGTAATACTTTCCAATCATGGTTATAGATAATATAAAATATGAAAATAAAACATGTGATATTTGCTAAGCATTGTACCTTGTTACTTTTATTCATAATTTAATTAATTTGGATTCCCTTAAATATAATTAATATAACCCCTTAAGCTAATATTACTTTTTGTTGCATTAAAATACCTCAATTTGTTGATTTTCTGTAAGTAAGTAATTCCGATAGGTTTATCATGGAAGCCTATGGGAATTTTTTGATGGTGTGTGGGTGGTGAATACTTTGGTGATATATCGCCAAGTTGGCAACAAACTTGGTGGTATTTGGCGACATAACTGTGTGTCCCCCCCCCCCTACAGTAACTCCTTATAGGTATGGAGAGGCATTAAATGCTTGACATTTACGATAAGCTATTATTGGCATCTAATCTTATAGTTTGGCGATAGTTTTTTGGTCGGCAGTACAATAGCAGAAAATTCTCCAAGTGTCTGCGACAGATCTTTCAGGGACTGAAAATAATCTGCAGGTAAAATGTTACAAATAAACCTTTAATTAATTAATCATTTACTTTTAATGTTTTTAAGCATTTTACTCATTTTTATTAATAATAATCTTAAGTTTTAGTAATAAATAATAAAGAACTAAACATAATATAAAGTTGGAAAAAGATCCAATAGAAAAAAAAAATCTGCAAAAGGGAAAAGAAAATCTGCGACGCACGTCACCCGTCAGGAACTTTCTGCTACCGGGGTCGGCAGGATAATCGAGTAGTACCGAATTGCATAAAAGAAACATCCTTATAACTCGAAAAATTATAATCATATTAACTAACAGTTAACTGCGTCGAATTAAGCGTCTCATTTCCAATTAAAATATATCTTTGAATTGAAATTTGAATAAAATACAGGGTCATGAAAAATCAAAGAGTGTGAAAAATAGAATTACAAATATCTCTGCAACTAATTACCCGATCGAGTTCATTCATGATGCAAAATTTATGTTTTATATAATTTATGTCCTATACTATATTACCTTTCTGTTATTAATGATATTTTATGGTGTAAGTTTGCTCAAGTATATCTATAATATTTTGTCTCTTATTTTTCCTATATATGCATATTTTTCATTTTATGAAGGTGGCATAATGGAAGATACATTCCGTATGCCAGTAAAAGAAGTATCATCTATGATGGATATGAAAAAATGGGAAAATTCTGAGGTATCTATTTTTTCTATTTCCTTAATCATATATATTATTTCTGATGTGAACATCCCTTTTTTTATGCACATACAAAGCTCACAATGATGATTGAGGTATTATTCAGAATGTTTTTGAGTTTTGACATAGCACACTTACCTTTCATTAAAGCTTGTTTTTTGATTAAAGAAATTGCAGTTAGTTAAAAATTAATGAAAAAATATATCAACAAATAATTTCAATGAAAAACATCTAAATTTACCTGTTATTGAGTTTGCAGTGTGAAAGCCTCACATGTGTCTATTGGTAATCTTTTAAATCACAACTATTGAAATTGACAAATTTAATTAGGTAAATTTTGCTAGCAGTTTCTGTATGATAAATTTTTGATAAAAACAATTGTTTCCTGATTCATGTCATCCTTCAGCTTATTTATTTATTTATTTATTTATTTATTTTTTAAGGCTAAAAAATAAATTACCATTAAATGGGATAACTTTGGGTATTTTTTCACTGATGGATATCACTTCATACCCAATGCAAAGATTGGCACAAAAGCTAATAAAGGTGTCATTTATAGGTATGAAAAATATACACTGAAGATAATTTAGGTAGAAAAAATAATAATGGTAATCCTAATATGACATTGTGTAGTATCATATTTAATGCAATGTATATTTTTTTATTAAATACAAAGTATAGAAGAAATTCACAGACAAAAATGATTAACACTTTATTGTACACTATTAAAGTCAGCGTAAAGTTTATGATTTTATTTAGAATTGCTAAAAACCAGGGTTGTAGTTTTGACCGGACAAAACTGATTTTGAACTGAACAGTGGTCAAAATTGGTTCTAATCACTCAAAAGTGGTCAAAATTCTATTAGATAAAGTAATAAGTATTGAAACTATACATTTGTTGGGATGTAAATGTTATATAAAATATATTTATCAGCGGTAGAATTGATAAAAAAAAGTCATTGGTCCCAAGGACCAGTAAGGGTGAGAATTTACTGGTCCGCAGTCATCATCACTGGCCCGCTACATAAAATTCTATTAAGTCCCTTTAACCCTTGAGTGACCTCCCCCCCCCCCCCCCCTCTTAGAATATAAACCAAACTTCCTTTACAGCCATCCAAAATTTTCAGCATAGTAAAATGTAAAATTATAATTTACTAAAAATTAAATAAACAGTATACCTACATAACGAAAAAATATGAAATTATTAATTAGATATTTTATTTATCTGATTATTTATTTCAAATGACTAAGATTTAATGCAATTTTTTTTTAATTATTGTGTGATTTATGTTTGGTTGCGGTTTTCTAGGGGACGGGAAAATTAAGTTTACCTGTGAGAAAAGGGGAAAAAGCTACTGGTCCTGCGGACCACTAAATTTTTCAAATTAGTGGTCCGATTGCATTTTTGGTGGTCTCGGACTAGCGGACCACCAAGGATTTCGAACGCTGTTTATGATAAAACATTAACAATAATAAATTCATAAAATTATAAATTAGTTAATATTTCTTATTTAACTGCAGTGTTCACTTATTTTACTGTAATTGTAAAACCTGAACCAGAATATTTACTACAAATTCAATTAAAACTTTGTTTTGTTCTTAAATTGCTCTAATCTCTAATCCAATAGTTGGCATATAGTGTTTTGTTAATAACTTTTTTATTTTAAATTATGAATATCAACAAAGGAGTAAGGTATAAAATTCCAAATGGGGTTTTATTAAGAAGTTCCTAATAATTCATCAAAAAATCAAAGTAAGAAATGTAAACACTAAAGTAATAAGGATTTTTCAAAAATGTAAAATCTCCCAGTTAACTAAAGAGCATATTATAAATTTTCATACTTGAGATCCAAAGCATGTTTGTTGAGAAAATCATGAACAAAATGATATTGATATTGAAAAACAGTTAAGCAGTTACCTAAGTTAAGAAGACAGCAATAGAAAAAGTTTTGATAAAAACATCAGAAGAACAAAAAATTCATTAGATATACAAATTGCAAAAAATTTTTACCCTTGCAACATACCATTTGCAAAAGAGCTTTTAAATAAGGTTCATTCTAAAGCTATCTCTACGAAACCAAAAGAACTTAATGGGAAAACTGTATCGCTTTCCAAACAGGAACATTGCCATTTCCTAAATCGTATTTTTTATAAAATTGTAACTAATACATCACAACCTGAAATTTTGTGGGCAGCGATGAAAAACATTGAAAATATAGATCTAATATTCGTAAATTTTATTACGCATTTGATGGAGAGCTGTGCAAGCTCTTCATCAGTCAGCTTGTTTTCTAAATTTGGTTTGATCCAGAATTAACCACAATATCGATTAAGCTTAGAAAATATCATAAAATTTGTTGGACTTTTTGAATTCTAAATGGAATTTTAGAAATCTGTTTAATGTAATTTATTGTCTTTAATTTTTTATAAAAAATCAGATATGTGCTTATAAAAATGTTGCTTATCATTTTTTTTTCTTGAAATTATTTAATAATAAAAATTTTAAATTTCTGTTTTAAATAAATCTTTTTAACAAAACGAGTTTTTATTTCTCTTCCCAGTTAAAGTGAATTTTGACCAGGACGGTTAAAACCGTTTTTTTTTTTCCATGGTTAAAACCAATATAACCCTGCTAAAAGCACTTTTATTTATTTATTTGTTTTTATTGTTCATGCCAGTGCCATTACATATCAGGCGAGACTTGCCAATTCTCCTGCTTTTGGCCTGATTTGACTATTTTTAGAAAATGTCTGTCTGTTAAAGGGCAAAACTGGGAAATTTTATTAGTGACCAGTAGTACCAGTTTTACAAGTAGCCACTTTCTTTAAACTAGTGGACACTTTTTATTTAAAAGTACTTTAACAGTAAACTTTTGTTAAAATTTCTGTTAGCATTAATCTAAAATAGAATAGCCCAAATAAATATGTTAATATAAACATATTCCAACCAGAAAAAATAGGATCCTTGATAGAATGCAAAATAATTTTACTGTCACCTTGTAGAAAAGTGGCTAGAGTCCTGCACGGATTGGGCATAAAACGACCCGAACCTGCAAATTCTATTTTAAGTCAGCCCACAGCCGGCAAAAAAAATTTCCTTGACCCGAACCTGCAAAAATAATTTTCAACAATCCAAGGTATTTCAACCTTCACCTGACCCGAACCCGCAATGAAAGAAAAGTATTTCACATTTTAATGCCATTATGGAAAATAATCTACAATTGTATCTCTAATACCATTTTTATGTTAGAAGAATGAACAAGTCTATATTGTTTAATATTCAAATATAATAAAACTTCTGAATAGCAGGCATCTCAGGATCGTTGAATAGAGTTAAACATCTGGTTGTGTTATCCAAAATTTTCTTTTTTCGGCTCGGAATGAATCAAATTTTCTATTTGCAGGTCGAGTTCACAATAGAATTCTTGTGAGTCATATATACATTTTTTGTCACTCAGGTTGTTGGGATTTTCAAGAAAAGTTAGAGCACAACTATGTTTCAAATGAAATTAAATATGTATGAGGATATATTAAATTTACTGCATGAGAAATAAAATATATATAAAAAATGCGATCATTCTTTCTTTAAGAACCATTTTTTTCTTCTTTCGAAATATGAAAATTTTTATCAACATTTCATTTTGGATACACACAAAAACATATGCATCGTATTTTTGATAGTTTATGCACAGTGTTCATTGTACACATACACATGTTACGCATGAAATTAAATATGTATGAGGATATATTCAATTTACAGCATGAGAAATAAAATATATATAAAAAATGCGATCATTCTTTCTTTAAGAACCATTTTTTTCTTCTCTCGAAATATGAAAAACTTTATGAACATTTCATTTTGGATACATACAAAAACATATGCATCATATTTTCGATAGTTTATGCACTGTGTTCATTGTACACATACACATGTTACATGTGTGTGGATTGAGAAGTGCCCGCTATTCAGAGATATAAGCATTCAAATATATAAATTTTAGGAATTGGAAAAGTGTTCACTAAATAGAGGTGTCTGCCTTAGATTTACTTATCTGCCTGCACGAGTAACCCAAAAATTCTATTTGAAGTTATCCCACAACCCGACCGGAATTCAAAATGAAAGAAAAGTAAATCGTATTTTAATAAAATGTGAAATACGATTAATAAAAATCTATGTTCTATTTCTATATCAATAAATAAAACTATTAATATAATAAAATTCACCCTCAGTTAAATGAATATCACAGGTACGATAAATTATACCCGAACTATGATACAATGAAATTGAAAATAAAGAAAGCAGAAAAAAATAATGTTTCAGTCAATATGTAACGGTATAAAACTAAGATTCTAATATTTAAATATGCTTTAAAATTAGTTGTGACTTCAAATTCATATATCTTGTTTTACACAATTGGCATTCTGCCGTTAGTTTATCATCATTACCAACAGTTATTATTTTGAAAATTTTCTCGTCCAATATAGTGCATATTGTATATATCACAATTAAATTATTCATTTTATACATTTTCAACATTAGTTCTAAAAGTATTAGTCATCCATTCACAAGTCTTCGAAATAATAAACTGCATTATATTTCTGTAGTAGTTAAAAAATACAATATGCAGCAAAACGTTAAAATGATACTTCCTGTCTTCCATACAGTAATTTTTTGTAGCTATTCAGCAAAAATGCTTTAGCAGTGCTAAAGCATCTGCACTGCTTCGAAGCATTCGTTATAATCCTTATCATACCAGTAGTTGAAAAAGTATGTTTATATTAACTCCCAGAAACGAATTCTAAATAACAAGATAAAACACACAGGCATGCAGTTTGCTTTTGTAAAGTTTTGATCTGTGGTTATGTAGACTTTTAACATGAAAAAATAATTCAGACATTCTTTTAAAAAATCGGGTCAACCTGAACCCGAACCGCAAGAGTCAAAAAGCCAACCCGAAACAATGAAGGCCAACCCGACCTGCAATAAAAAAGTTGAAGTTTAACCTGACCCAAACTGCAACATAGAAATAAAAGTGGATAACCTGACCCGATGCAGGTCTCTAAAAGTGGACATAAGGTGACTGATGATCAAGGTCGTAGTGGGTAGCTGCCCAGGTTCCTGCCCGGGCTGGGTTTTTTTTTTTTTTTATAAAAAACCCATTTCAAAAAACCCGGGTTTTTAAAAATATATTTCTAGAAAGGAATAAATGATGTATTTGTTAACAGTTTATGGTTATTTCGTTTTATTTATTCACTTCTTTGAATCTTAGAAAATATGTTTGTACTAATTTACTTGCCCTTTTAGATTGGGAACCCTATAATGTTAAAAGGTTTTAGCTTTTAATTTAAAATGTAAATTTAAGCTTTTCAGTTAGCTTCAAGAGTATTATATTTACTAAACTTATTATATTTATTAAATTATTTTATGTATTTTTTACCGCTGAATCCGAAAATGACCTTCATTTTTAACAATCACATCAGGAATATAAAAAAAGTTTTACATCTGTTTTATTTTTGTAGTATCATTTTTTACTGTTGAATCTGAAAATGACCTTCATTTTTAAACCATCATGTCAGGAAAATTAAATAAAAAAAGTTTTACATCTGTTTTATAGTATCATTTTTTACCGCTGAATCCGAAAATGACCTTCATTTTTAACCATCACATTATAATTTTTTTTGCAAATCGTAAATGTTAAAGTTAAAATATAGCAAAAATCTGATACTGTAAAACAGTTGTAAAACTTTTTTTATTTAATTTTCCTGACGTGATGGACGTCCAAGATGATGGATTTTAACCATCATGTCAGGAAAATTAAATAAAAATAATTTTACAACTGTTTTATTATCAGATTTTTGCTATATTTTAACTTTGACATTTCCGATTTGCAAAAAAAAAAAATTATAATGTGATGGTTAAAAATGAAGGTCATTTTCAGATTCAGTGCTAAAAAGTACATAAAAATCAATTATCAAAAGTTAAAAAAACCTCCTCTATTTTCCATCTCCTCTATTTTATAGCAACTGATTTTTGTTATTTTTTAACTTTGACAATTTATGATTTGCAAAACATCCTGAGATGATGGTTAAAAATTAAGGTAATTCTCAAATTCAGTGCTAAAAAATACACAAAAGTTAAAAAAAACACAACCATCGCAGTCTTGTTATCTAATCTAAAACTTTTTCTTAAACTTCTTGACGGTAATCTATCTGAAATTTTTTGTGTTATCCTGTAAAATAAGTATGAATGGTAACCACCGAAAATCATAATAATATTAGATTGTCATCGGATTTATGTCAGTATGTATGTAAAGTTTAATCTCGATCGGATATTTGAAAATTAGTTGCATTTTGAGTACAAATTTTGAACTGGGAAAACACACATACGATCGTTGAAGTTAAATAAAATAACATAATATTTGTTAAAAGAAGTCATAAAAAGAAATAGCCTCAAATCCTTACAAAATAAAACATATGTTAAAATACAATAATTTTACCCAATCTGAAACTTAATAAAAGTTAACTCAATCGTAACACTTGTACTATTTTTTTCAAAGTGCAGATACACATGAAAAGTTCTTCAAATACTTTAAGCACTTAGTATATGATCCCTCAAAGCATGGCCAAACTCATTTGTGTTCATATGCAGAAAAGTGGTATAAGTCATGCATTTTTAAAGTTTCATAACTCAGTCAATTTTAGTGTTATATTAATGGGACTTTTTGTCTTACTTGTCAGTGTAATAGAAAATTTTACTCAATATAACTTATAGGACCGGGGGGCCGTATAAAAACTTAAATTTCGTAATTTTTTAAGAATTGTTTTTATTGACCCAAATTGCTTTTAAAATATTTCTTTGCCTCAATTTAAAATATTTTTGTAATTGGAACGTCTGTGACTAACGGTTTAGGAATTAGCCATTGGACACCGTTGAGAGTGGACACCCTGCATATACATAAGAAAATTTTTTGTTGTAAGATATTTTTTTTATCAACATTTTGCGTATGATAATTTCAAAGGAGCAAGTATTTTTTAAGTTATATATATATTTTATTATTAAATAAAACACAATTGATAACTTTGCAATTTAAAATTTATTTGTTATTTAAATTAAAGGGATCATATATATATATATCATACACATATATATATATATGTATTTTAAGAACAGAGAAAAATATTGAGATCCTTATTAAGACTATGAAGTCACTCCCATCTATTAGACCAGTGGTTCCCAATGTGGGGCGTACACCCCACAGGGGGGCAATTTCAGATTTCTTCTTAACAAATTTTCTGTTTTTTTTTTTTTTTTTTTTTTTTTCTAATAAAAGTATTGCCATAGTTTAAAAATAGAAGTAATATTTGAAAAAAAAATTAAAAATAACTTCATAAAAATTAAGTTTCGAAACGTTCCCATTTGAAAGTTCAAAATACACCTACACCGGAATAATTATCTGAAATCGTTTTATGATGATGCGAAAACCTTTTGACTTTGAAAACCATAAAAATTAACATGATTTTTTAATATATAAAAAGGTATCTGTTTTTTTTTTTTTTTTTTAAACTCAACATCCCCGTATACTGGATATATGAATTGGATGACAATATGTGATTCTTTGGGCAGAAGTGAAAATTAAAAGTGGGGGGTGGGAGTGGGGGGAAGCTTGGATCTTGAGTTGAACAACAACAACAAAAAATTTTTACCTTTTATATATTAAAAAATCATATTAATTTTTCTGGTTTTAATGTTATTTTAGTAAAACACACACACCTTTTTTTTTTATTTATTTTTTAAAAAACTTATATACATCTATTCATAGTGCAATATGCCTCATGAAAGAACTTTTACATATGAAATTTTGTAGGGTATATCTAAAATTGACTATTTGGACATGTTTAATCTAAAAAATGTTTTGAATTAACTACATGAGGTACTATTTTTATGAAATGAATAAATCCCCGTGCACATCATGGAAGGAAATAGTATAAAGTAAACTTGGCTCTTCTGCAGATCACATACGGAATATGTAAACAAACTTCATGACATATGCATTTTAAAATTTGAAATCGTAGAAAACATGGTGTCCAAATATTAATAATGACAAAAAGAAGGCCCGCTATCAAAGAAGTACATTCTGAGGGGAAAGAAAAATAGTTACTTAAAATGGATAAAAGCGCGAATCCAGAAATGTTACTCGTGAATTATGTTACCCATACAATCTTGTTGATGAACAAATGTCAGTTGTTCTTAATGAAGTACTAAAATCCATTATAAAATGTACCAATTCTATGAGATGTAACAGAAAATGTGAGAGAGATTTCAAGAAATTTTACGGAGATAAAAATGTGAGAGAGATTTCAAGAAATTTTACGAAGATAAAAATGTGAGCGAGATTTCAAGAAATTTTACGAAGATAAAAATGCTGGCTATTTATCACTTTTGAGGTAAGTTGCCAAAAAAAACCCACTAAAACTTTTGTAGTTGTAAATGCGAAGATCTATGGCCTTATTGCATTCATAGAGTTATGTTAAAAACTTACTTGTAATAAAAAAAATATGATTTTGATGAATTAAAGAATGCGAAATAACTTATCAATGTTAGTGCTATTTTCAGATCCTTCCGGGAAAATAGCAGTTTATTTTTTATGTAATAAGTTTTATATGATATATAGAAGGGAGGGGGGACATCATGATTTCAGAGAGGCTTAGGTGGGGCGCGGACAAAAAAAGGTTGGGAACCACTGTATTAGACTATGAAGTGTTCACAAAGATTGTATTTGAGATCAGGATTGCCACTTATTTCAGCAATCAAATTCCTTGCACTTTCCTAAGCAAAAAATTAAATTTTCCCTGAGTAATTCCTCTGATAATTTTCAAAATTTCAACGGATAAATTTTGCAAACTACATATTTAGTAAAATTTCTTGTTTTTAATATTCCTTTTTAAACTCCCCCAGTTTTTCCAGTTTTCGCTATACAGTGGCAACCCTGAAGATTATTATTTGTGAGGAAGGTGGAATCATAGTCCACGTTTTGGCATTTTAACCCAATTTACCCAGAGAAAATTGCCCATTTAACCAGGTTTTTTAATAAAACCTGCTCGGGCTGGGTTTTTAACAAAAAACCCAGGTTTTTTACAACCCTGCTGATGATAAACAATTTTTTAATAGTCACTTTTTCTCATTTAGTGGGTCGGTGACTAGTGCTAATTTTGTCCTTTACTGTCTGTGTGTCTATCTGTTAGTATGTGACAAGCGACAAAAATTTTGTGGTCACTCTGCACACTACTACACAGAATTTAATAACACTTTAGAATCATATAGACCTTCACATAAATTGGTGGTGTTTAGTTTTGGGTGTATATCGGCCAACAGGTGGCTGTGTTATGCTGTATTTTTCATGACCCGGGTGCAGAATCGGCACAACGCTGCGACGCACGTCGCAGACTCTTGAGAAGCTCTGCAGACTATTTTTCAACTGTTAAAATTTAGAAGAAAAAAAAAGTTGCTAGAAATTATTTGCCATGTGCTATAATAATACGATCCGTGCCACATGCAATTGAAGAAGCTCCGATTCCCTTTAAAATATAAATAATTCACGGAGAAAACTCTAACCACGCTATCGTGAAACATCCATTATTAAATGATCCAATCCTCGTAGGGGTGATTTCTTAAGAAATAAAAAAAAAATTCGGGCGTAAATATCATGAATTTCGACAAATGTTCATCGAAAATACAATTTCGTCAATCATTTGCAGTTAAAATAGATAATTTTGTTAAAGGATCGCGAAAAAAACGCAAATTTCATCAAAAGGTCTCGAAGATAAAACGAAATTTTTCATAAGTTCGTGAAAGAAACGTCAATTTTGTCAAAGAGCTGCAGAAAAATAACTACTTTCATGAAAGGATGGCAGAAAATTGCGACTTCCTTCGAATGATCGCAGAAAAAACACGAATTTCGTCAAAGGGCTAGGGAAAAATAGCAACTTTCGTCAAAGGATTGCGGAAAAACGCGAATTTCGTCTAAGAATCGTGGAAAGAACGCGAATTTTATCGAAGGATCGCTAAAAAAAAATAAGAATTTCATCAAAATATCGAGGAAAATAGGCGCATTTTCGTGGAAAAAACGCGAATTTCGTCAAAAGATGGCGAAAAGAAAACTAACATTTTGTCACAAGATCGAAAAAAAGCGTCAATTTCGTCAAAGGGCTGCGGAAAAATAGCAACTTTCCTAAAAGGATGGCGGGAAAACACGAGTTTCGTGAAATGATCGGGGATAAAAAAGTTAATTTCGACAATTAATCACAGAAAAAGCACAAATTCTGTCTAAGGATCGCGAAAAAACGCAAATTTGGTCAAAGGATCGCGAAAGAAACGCGAATTTTGTCAGAAGATCGCAGAAAAAGGTGAATTTTGCGCAAAGATCGCGAAGAAACACGTATATCGTTCAAAGACCGCGGAGAAAACGCAATTTTTTTTCAAAGAATTGCGGAAAAAACGCAAATATCGTCGAAAGATCGTGAAGAAAACGCGAACATCGTCAAAAGATCACGGAAAAAACGCGAACATTGTCGAAAGATCACGAAAAAACGCGAACGTCGTCGAAAGATAGCGAAAAAAACGCGGACATCGTCGAGAGACCGCGAAAAAAAACGCGAACATCGTCGAAAGATCGTGCAAAAAAAGGCAAACATTGTCGATAGATCTCAATTAAAAAAACGCGGACATCATCGAATGATCGCGCATTTCGTCAAAAGATTGAGGAAAAAAAGGTGAATTCCGTCAAATAATCGCAGAAAAATTTGCTGCAACATTAATGTTTTCACGAGATTGTTTTACAGCTGAGTGGCAGGTTAAATATTAGTTAACCATGTTTTGAGTGAAAGCATGTTAAATTTTGAATTGGACAACTAGCTAAGATTGCTAGGTAAAACATTGCATTAGAATTTCTTATAGTATTTGCATGAATTACTCAAATTTGATTCTCTCAGAATTTCAATCTGCTCCAAAAACAGCTTTATTGCTACAAAATTAGATTTTTGCTGCTCCAAAGAGGCGTTAATGCATTTTCATCCATTTATTATCACATCTATATATAATTTTTGATATTAACACATTGTATCAATCTTTTCGAAAATTTTAGAAATTAGTGTTCATATGTTATTTTTACTGTTATTCTGTTTTCTAACTTCACAGAAACATTTGTCAAATTTTATGAAAGATTTTTCAGACAATGGTGTTAAAATTTTTGAAGGCAAAGGTAAATTATTTTAAAATGTACTTTCCTTTTATGATAATCACAAATACTTGGGGAATTTGAGTGCATGAGGGATTGGAAAGAGGTCGTTTGTCCTTAAGTTCTGCAGACTGTTTTTAAAGTTTCTACTTGTGTTGCAGACTGCAGAAAAAAATTCTGCTGCTGGGCTCATGACTAGATAGATACAGGGATGTAGTGGAGGGTATACGCCATATACACTCTGGATTTTTTTAAGGAACGCTGTATACCCTCTGCTTCTCAAGAAAACTATAGTACATAGACACTAGGGTATACCCTCTGCCTTGAGCGTATACCCTCTGGGTTTTTTTTTACGACTACACCACTGGATAGATATAGATCCAAAATAGTTATATCTCAAGAACTAATGCGCAGAATTTCATCAAGACCTTGACATAAATAGATGCTGATTCAATTTTGATTTTGATTAATCAACAGGGTCACTTGTATCCTTGCTTAGGGAAAGATTTCTAATCTTGCTCACGACCAATTGATGCAAAGCGAACATTATTACTTTCTTCTATCTTTACAAGAAGAAAGTATTGGATTCGTGAAAAATTTTGACTTCCGGTTTTCGACGGATTTGTACGTTTTAGAATGCCCAGAACACGATTTGATGGTTTTTAGAAAATGTCTGTCTGTCACTAGGGATGCACCGGATATTGATTTTGCCGGATATCGGATACCGGATATCCAAAGCTCCTTTGCCTGCCGGATTCGGATATCCGGCACTAGATATGTTTTTAGTTATATGGTGAATTATTTCTTTATATAACGCCATCTCAGAACAATAAATTACAAACATGTTTCATACATCATTAAAATATTTTAAATGTATTGAAATATAATTTACAAAAACTATATCTCTTTGAACATCAGGG
Organism: Maratus speciosus; assembly: GCA_963932465.1. NCBI lineage: Eukaryota > Metazoa > Arthropoda > Arachnida > Araneae > Salticidae > Maratus > Maratus speciosus. Next base: position 184,045,301 of record OZ010786.1, read on the forward strand.
CTTGAAATTCAAGTTTTCCCCAGAAGGGGAGTTTCCCAGCCAACATTTAAAAATACAGGGGAGTTGAACTGTTAGAAAGGAAAAAAAAATATCTTTAAACCCCGTTATTTTTTATGTGCCACTTAAAGAATTACATTTATACAGACATGACAAAATACCTCCGAAATAATTTAAATTAACAACTCAAGATAATTTATTATCAAAAATTTTTATTTTTAGTAAAACAAAGGAACAGAATCAAGTTTTATATATACCATGTCTATTTTTCAACTTTCACCTAATGTTATGGGCAATTAACAATTGGGTTGCTAAATGAATTTCTTAATTTAGAATTTATTCCATTTTGCATGTCCTCTTTCACAAGTTACACTTTTGACAAACAGCACAGACCAACTTTTATAACTTTAGAAATTATCGGAAACGCATGGCTATGCTCTGTTAAAAAATTTTAGAAAACTTTGCAAAATTTGATGTGCATTATTTTTTAACTTACTTGCATGAATAATGCATATCGGTGATTGTATGTCACTTCTGAACAAACTTGTTTTATCTATATCCTTAATGGAATTATAGTCAAAACTGTAATCCCTGGTATTTTCGTTAAAATTGAACTATGGAATTTTAAATGCATTCAACATTTCCAAAAACACTTCAGTGTATATATTGTCATCATTTCTGTCCACAATTCCAATGACACCAGTTTCTGCCGATTGCAACTGTGTTTCAAAGGCTAGCAACTCAACCTTAGGCCATAACCTATGTAAAAATGTTACTAACGTTTTAATTTTAATTCACTTTCATTCACTCCCATCAAGAATCTAACCAGTAGTCAACTTTCTTCATATCCATAAGTTTTAAATTTTCAACAACTTCTGCTCCATCAGTCAGTCCTTCAATCAAAAACTGTATCAACCTTTTCCTGTAATGTCTCTTAATTTTCTCAAGGAGCCGTTCTCTGCTCCAGAAGCTAATGTGTAGCTTGGCAATATTTCATTATTCAAATCTGTTTCATTGCAATTATAGATTTTTGGGGGGGGGGGAGGCTGAGTAGTGGCATCTGGTAGGGTAAATAAGAAAGCTTCCCATTTATATGAAAATTCTTATGGAACCCCAGTCAACAAAAATGTTTTGGTCCCATGCTTTTCAGATAACCGGAATTTCACTGTACTTGAAAGATTAATGAATAAATGTTATGCTTATATTGAAATTTTTTCAATCTACTGAGTATGAATTAATAATATTAAATAAACTCCTTGTGAATCCTTCCTATTTATTTATTTATTTTTGTTAAGAAATACTTTATTTTTGTAAGATTTTAAGAAACATTAATTTCTTTTGTTAAGGGGACATTCCAGTGAAACTGGTTTTCCCTTCTCAAATGATGAAATTCTATATTAACCCATGGGAAATTTTAGCAAGAACAAAAAATCATACATTGGTCATACATTATAAAACACTTTCTAACACTATCATAATATTGTTACCAAATTTAATTATTTTTTTTTATTCACATCACACAGTTAAACACTTAAGGGGACCCTTCACTAACTTGAAAATGGCCATTCCGTAATGTTAAACCAATGGGCAGGGTTTTCTTAATTGTTTAAATTTGAAAAGTTTTAAAAGATTCTTTTTGCATAAGATAGCTGAGCTCGATCTTTCATACGGCTGTTTTTTACTTTTTCGATTTCAGATTTTTTTGCATGGAATTGCAATGCATTGGAATTTTAAATCCATATCGAAAGTTTGAAAAGGAAATAGTCGATTGATTTCTTCTATTACACAATAAAAGGTTGATTTTAAAAGTCATGTCCTAATTTCTGTGAATTGCAAAAATCAACTAGTTTGTTATTTCTAAACATGTTTTTTTAAGTTCACCAATTTTTTTTTTCCTTCATGTGTGCCACAGGTGTAATCTCATTTTGTTTGGTGCTGACTATTGGCCAATTTGGTAGGGCTCAGTCGTTGGTGCCCATTACTGCCTTTTTAGTTATTTCCTATTTTGGGCATAGGGAAAAAACATCGCAAAATACATAAATCGGTCATAAAAAAAAAATATCGCCGATTTCGTCAATTATGGTGAAAATAAATAACAAAATTTGTTGACCGGTCGCAAGAAGAAAACTGAAGTTCATGGGGATATCTGCAGTGGAAAAGTATCACAAAATTCGTCAATCGATCATTGAAAAATATCGTAAAATTTGCCAGTCCGTCACGAGTAAATATCGTGAAATTCCTCAGCCGGTCGCAGAGAAAAAACGCGAAATTTTTCAATCGGATGCAAAAAAACAATCGTTATTTTCATCAGTATGTCGCAAGAACAAACAGGGAAATTTGCCAGTCGGTCACAATAAAATTACTATATTTGTCAATTGATCTCAAGAAAAAAAAATATGAAATTCACCGATCGGTCTCTACGGTCTCTAGAAAAAATCATGAAATTCATCAGTCGGTCGTGGAGAAAAAACACAAAATTTTTCAGTCAGATGCAGAAAAACAACTATGAATTTTGTTAATCTGTCGTAAGAAGAACCTGTGAAATCTGCTAATCGATAGTAGAAAATATCACGAAATTTGTCGGTCGGTCCTGAGACTTGATCGTTAATTTACAAAGAAACATTTTCAGAAAATGATTTTTTGGAAACAGGAGCCGCCCGCCCACAATAGGGCATAATAGGACACGATAATAATTTTTAGGGCACGAATCCTGCCATCCCGTTTCGAAATTCAAGCCCTGTATCTGCCATTCAAGCCCTGTAATGTATATTAATAATACTGCATAAAAAAAGTGTAATTTAAACATTAAAATAGTCTGTTTATTTGTACAATGAAATGCTGATAATTGCTACTGGATTTGGATATGAGATTGACTATATTGATAATTGCTAATAATTAATTAATTTGTACAATGAAATGCTGATAATTTGTATAGTAAATTTTAACCAGTTAATATGCATATAATTGTAGAGTATTTTCACAAAGAAATACTACATACCTTCTTTTTATAATTTAAACATAAAATATCTACTAATATACCCATGATTAAAGAGTTATTTTCTCCAAACATAGGTTTAATTGATGCCCTTTTTCTGTTTTAATTATTTAATATTGTTTTTGCTCTAAGTCACGTTTAGTTTTATTTTAAGTTAAATTATTTTTATATTTATAAGTAAAAAGAAAATGACTTTTAATTTTAAATTTTAATTTTAAACTTTTAATTTTAATCTATTTATAAGGAAATTACAAAAATAACTAGTTGGATTTGCCAATCCCAAAACTTTCTTCTATCTCATACATCTTAATATTTCAAAAAGTAGTTCCAAATGTTACCATACTTTAATATTATTAGTTCAATATTATACCAACTTTGATTTTAATCTAAAATTTCTGCTCTAGTCAATTAATCAGAATAAGAATAAGTTAATCTCGATCATGATATTTATTAAAATCAATAATTTTTTCGTTATTGTGTTATACATCAGCTGTTTGTGAATAGTCAGCTTAGCAGGATGCAAAGTTCCCTTCGCTTCATGAGCCGCCAATATACAGCACAAAAAAAAAAAAAAAAAAAAAAAAAAAAACTGCGAAAATTCGAGAAAATTTTACAAAAATCTCAGTTACAGTGCCACCTTCTGGCGGAATAATTTCCAAATGCAAGGAGAAACTGCTGGCCATAGCCAAAAATATACACACAAAATTGGTTCAATTCTATGCTTAGCTTCATACACTTTTCAATGGTAAAATAATGAAAATAACACAAAAATCCGTATTATAGCGCCCCCTTCTAGCAGAATATTTTCTAATTGAAGGAGGACCAGCTGGCCATAGCCAAAAACATATCCCTCAAAATTGGTTCATTTCTATGCATAACTTCATACACTTTGAGGGTACAAGAATGAAAGTGGCACAAAAATCGCTATTACAGTGCCCCATTTTGGCAGAATATTTCAAATTTAAAGGAGAAGCTGCTGGACATAGCCAAAAACAAATACAAAAAATTTCGTTCAATTATATGGATAACTTCATACACTTTTCGGTGGTACACTAATGAAAATGGCACAAAAATCCCGATTACGTGGCCCCCCTCCTTCCAGTGGAATGTTTCCATATTGAAGGAGGCTGACCTCTAAAACATCTAAATCCGTCGAAAACCGGAAATTGAAAAAAATTTCTATTACAATACTTTCTTCTAAAAATTGGCCTGTTTAATTGTTAAACTTAAAAAAGAAGAAAGAAAATTAATAAAGTCACACTTTAATAAACAACTTCAAATTTTATTTTGCATTCTGAAAATAAAGGTACAATACAAAAAATTTCGTTCAATTATATGGATAACTTCATACACTTTTCGGTGGTACAATAATGAAAATGGCACAAAAATCCCGATTACGTGGCCCCCCTCCTTCCAGTGGAATGTTTCCATATTGAAGGAGGCTGACCTCTAAAACATCTAAATCCGTCGAAAACCGGAAATTGAAAAAATTTCTATTACAATACTTTCTTCTAAAAATTGGCCTGTTTAATTGTTAAACTTTAAAAAAAAGAAAGAAAATTAATAAAGTCACACTTTAATAAACAACTTCAAATTTTATTTTGCATTCTGAAAATAAAGGTACAATTTTCTGAAAGAAGTAAACATAAATTCTTAAATTTATTATAAAGAGTTAAAATATCAATGTTAGGAAAGCTGGCAATTCTTTAAACTTTTGAGAATTACCTTTTACTCATGTATAGTGAGCTTACTTTCATATTTTGCATTATAAACAAAATTGTTCGGCATTGTTTGGGGTCAAACTATTTCAGTTATCCTTATATATTCACTTTGCTGCGCTCTGTCGGATATCCGGCAGAGAAGTCGGATATCCGGTGATTGTGATCCGGATATCCGACGGTATTTCGGATATTGAAAAATCAGCCGGATATCGGATATTTGCCGGATATCCGTTGCATCCCTATCTGTCACTCTGTCTTTCACTCTGTGAGTCTGTATGTGACAAAAATTTTGTGGGCGCTCTATCTCAAGAACTAGCGCGCGGAATTTCACAAAACTTCATATTTAGTTAGACCTTGATATAAACTGGACCTGATTAGTTTTTGGTGAAAATCGTTCAACAGGTGGCGCTGCTATGCAGCATTTTTCACGATTTCTGCAATAGCTATATCTCAAGAACTGCTGCACGGATTTTCATAAAACTTCAGATTCAGTTAATCCAAGATATAGTTTGGTGCTGATTACTTTTTTGTGAAAATCGCCCAACAGGTGGTGCTGGTATGCTGCATTGTTCATGATTATCGCAATAGCTCTAACTCAAAAAAAAAAAAACATGCACGAATTTTCATCAAACTTCAGATTCAGTTAGTCCCTGATATAAATTAGTGCTGTTTAATTTGTGGTGTAAATCGCTCAGCAGGTGGCGTTGCTGTGCTGCATTTTTCACGATTTTCGAAGGAGCTGTATCTCAAGAACTATTGCACGGATTTTCATCAAACTTCAGATTTAGTTATTCCTTGAAATGAATTGACATATAAATTAGTGCTGTTTAATTTTTGGTGTAAATCGCTCAACAGGTGGTGCTGCTATGCTGTATTTTTTGCGATTTCCGCAATAGCTTTATCTCAAGAACTAATGCTTGGATTTTCAACAAACTTCAGATTCAGGTATACCTTGATATCGTTTAGTGCTGTTTACTTTTGGTGTAAATCGCTCAACAGGTGGCACTGCTATGCTACATTTTTTTCAGAATTTCCGCTATAGCTCTATCTCAAGAACTAATGCACGAATTTTCATCCAACTTCAAATTCAGATATACTTTGATATGAATTGGTGCTAAATCATTGTTATTTCTTGTACTATTTAAATGATTTAATTGACGTGATTTATATAGAAGAAAGTTTTGTGATGGCCACAACATATTAGTTTTTTCTATTATTCACTGATCACTGTGATTCTATGCTAAATTCAAAGACAGTCATTATACTTCATAATGTATAAGAATGATATATGGAAGAATGTTTTGTTATAGACAAAACAAACTAGTTTTCATTGTTTATTTGTTATTTTGCAACAAGTAATATATAAATAATCATTTATTTTTCAATGATTTGCAGTGATTGTAAGCTAACAAAACAGAAAGTTAAAAATTATCATACTTTTTTTTTGTTAAATAGTAGAGATGGGCATTATTTAAAGTATTGAGATAAAAAACACTGTTACTATGTTGGAACCTAATATTCCATTAATATGTTGCCAAAAAGTCGCTATGGTTGCCAAAAAACATATGGTTTTAAATGGCAGCGTCTTCATTCATTTGCCTTAATCAAAAATTGAATTTTGTGCCTCTAAAATAGAACAACATTCAATAAAAACGTCCAAAATCGTTTCTTTTGAGATGTGCGCATCTTCACTCTCCAGGTATTGGTAACTCTGTTAGATGTGTGGTGCTAAAAAATGATTTTACATTTCATCAATCCCCAATGCATGAATAATAACAACTTGCAGCACTAATTAAACGCTTTTCCGGCCTGGTGCTAGGTCACCACCATCACATACTTTTCCCGATTCTGATTGTGCAAAGTAGAGCATAAACGAAACACTGAAACAAATAGTAGATCAGAAAAACATCTGAAAATAGGTAAGAAAAAAGCTCGTGCTTGACATGTTTTGTACTCATGAATCCTATATATATATAATATATATATATATATATATATATATAATTAATTGTTTTCATTTAGTATTTCATTTAACAAAAAGCTAAGTTTGTCTTTCTAAAACCCAGCAACGCTTTGTTTAACTTTTGACCTAACCAGTCTTTTTCCAACTAAAAATACACTTTCGTGCTTTTTTTTTTTCTTGTTTTGCATCTAATTTTCAATGAGTAAATTAAAAAATTTATATACTTATGAATTATATTGCCAAACATATAGCTCAGTTACACATCAGACATCAGGAATAGGAATTACAATGAATTTCTTTGAACATGGAGTTGCAAAGATTCAGGGACTTTTTTTTTTTTAATAGATATTACAATAACACCTCTGTTCAATATTCCAAACTAAAATAGAACAATTTTAAATAACTTAAATACATCTATTTCTACCCCCCCCCCCCCTCCCCCCCCACACACACACACAAAAAAAAAAAAGCAGCAAAACTCGAGTTTAGAATCATTAAATTTATAAAAAGTACCTTTTTGAAACTTTTAAGTAAAATGCATTTATTTATAAATTTATGCTTTAAAAATTTTAATTCTCGATTTTGGATAGAAAGTCCATTTAAAAAATAACGAAAACACTATTTAACTACATCCAAATAAAATGCAGGAATTTATAATTTTTTAATTGATTAGCGTGTTTAAAACGTGTACATTAGAACTTAGATTGATTTCAATTGAAAACAGCAATGGAAAACCAACCTCAATTCCTCAATTCATTCGAACACATTTTCATTACGCCATCAGTAAACATAGTTTTTAACGTATAAAATGATCTATTATCATTTAATAAGCTTCTGAATAAACAAAGATAATAGAACATCTTTGCAATTATTTATTTGTTAAAATTTTCTGCGGTCAATATAACATTTGCTTATTTTGAAACATTTGTTACCAAGGTGTTTTAGATTTTAAAAAATGCACTAAAGGATACATTTATCTAAAAGGATAATTTTGTCTCAGTGGAATGAATGAAATTGAGTGTTTTGCACATCGAGTAATTATTATGAGGAAGTAATGGGAAAGGTTTTAATCTGTGTTGATATTTTGAATGAGAGATATTTATGGACAGTTTCTTTGAATATTTAAAAGGGTTATTACTACGTACTCATGGAGTTTTTTTTTTTTAGAGGGGGAGGGGGTGATTCTTGCACTATAAATTTCGCTTTTTGGCCAAGTATTTTTTATATTTTTGTTTTATCATTGCGTTTAATGGGAGCCGGAAAACATTTAATTTCTGTGATTTTATTTCGCTGAAAAAAAAAAAAAAGAAAATAGCCTGCTATAATTTGTGAGAAAACTTAATTTTAGTACAGTTATAATTAATTTGAAAAACATATTTGTACGAACGAAATCTGTTTGGATGAATTTCATTTGATTTTAAAAGTATATAAATAATATTTTTGTGTTCTTGTGAAATTAGCTTTGAATATGCGTTGATAGATTTGGCTGCTATGAAGTCGGGGACCAAATTTCTCTTTTTTAGTACTTTCCATTGTAGTTGAAAGTGTTTATGAACTCGGTTTGTTTGTCTGTCTGTCTGTCCTTGCTCTAACTCGTGTAAATATTGTCCGATTGCCATTAAATGGGTATATTTTATTCTTGGGCTTTAGTATGGCTTGTTCGGTATTGAAAAGGAAGTCTGTAGCATTTTTGGTTCATTAACAGGGCCATTCAAAAGAATTCCGTTACATTACAGTATATGGGGAAAAATCGCTTGCCGTGTATTTTAATGATATTACAGTATTTAAAACACATTTAAACTGATATACATCACTGAGGTGTACTTCAAGGTTCTTACTATGGAATAGGGTGTGCATAGAACTTATCGTTTATTTACAGGAACACACAAACGTATTTGGATATAGAAAAAAATGAGCAATAATTGAACTATTGAAGCCTATGCACAATAATTGCTGGAAGTGCGTTTTCATTTGTGTTATGTATTTTTTAATTTAACTATTTTTTTAAATATTACTTAGTGTGTATAAATTCTAGATCATATACAAGGTCGAACAAAAGTTCTAAAAGCATTCGTCTATTAGCTGAAATTGCTGAGCAGAAATTTTTAACTGCGCTATGCGTTTAACTGAACTGACTTTTAGAATACTATGTAGTATTCATACATATCTGTAGATCATATGCAGGGGTGCAAAAAAATTGTATATTTTAACGACTATTCATGGTAATACCAGAAATCGTGTTTTCAAATGCATTCTGCATTTTCCAAATTGTTCATTAAGACATCATCTTCCACCTTTGTAAATTGTGAAGTTTTGTTATAGTATTCTGAATGTGTTGGAAAGTGTTTCATAATCTATGCTCTATGTAATGTTTTTTAGAAATCACGTTGTTAAAACTGTGTTTAATATTATACAGTGCGTATCTCTTATTGTTTACCAGTAACTAATTTCTAAGCCGTTAGTTTTACAGGCATAACCAGTTGCAAAAGTGTTTCAAATTTTGTTTTGCATCACATAAAAATCGATTTATATTACAACAATTACTTTTTAAATAGGTAAGGAATTACAAATTTTATACATATGCCTGCATCCTATAAGTTTTATTTAAAAAAGTTTTTCCATGTTTTAACAAGTAAAACAGCAAAAATTTATTCTTGTATGGTCAAAACTTACTGAGTTATGATACTTGGAATTTTATGAATTTTCAATGTTTTAATCATCATAAATGGAAAAACATGTTTTTAGTGTCAGAAAATGCCAAAAATGCATGAAATTCAAAGTATTATAGCTAAGTAAATTTTTGTCTTGCAAAAATTAAGTTTTTAACCACAAACTGATTCATTTCATCAAACTGATTCATCACTTCTGATTCATTTGAATATAAAACAGCATTTATAATCACATCAAAAAATTACTTCAGGCATTTTTTTTTGAAAGGCCTTCTAATTAAAACATCCGTCGACCGGATACACAGCGATTAGTTATATGTTATAAAAATAACAGGTTGTTGGAACCTGTTACCTGTACAAGTGTGGAACGATGTAACCTGTTAATCAAAAGTAACCATATTTCCCATCTCTATCAAATAGTGACAGTGACCATAAACTTTAAAAGCAGCCACTAAAAAATTGGAGTTTACAGCTACTGGCCATTAAATAAATTTTTTAATTTTTATCTTTAGCTGCATAAATTTAACTAAGTAATGAAATTTAATGCATTTTACTTGAAAATTTTAACTTTGCAGGCTGTTTTAAGTTTTAACATTATAGTCCGCGAGCAGCAACGGATTTTGATGACCAAGTTCCTGTCGGTCGATAATTTGTAAAATGCTTCAGAGAGTATCATAAAGCTACGTGAACATCAGCTGAGGTTCCGTGGGTGGGTTGAGCCACGGTAGCCTTCCACTTATGTAAAAAAAATAAATAAATAAATAAATTTAGTCATTTCCTCCCAACTGAAAATTTGTCAAATTATAGCTAACCCAATATCTTGAAGAAAACAAAAAGTCAGCTAATTATAAAGTGGTGGTTAATACGTCAGCTGGTCACACGAACATGAAAAAAAATATACAGGGTGCAAAGGAAAGTCCCTTTAACCTGAAAATACTTGCGAATGGAGAGAGCTACAGCTATGGAAGTGAGGTAATGGTATAGTAAAGTGACTATGCCCGATTTAATGCAAACAATGGCAGCGCCCCTAGTGGAAAAATTTGGAAGATAGCCATTGCAAATCGAAAATGAAAAGAGATGCAGCAAAATTTTCAGTTAGAAAGTTTTAGGGCATCAATTAATTAGTACGAAACGACATTTGGTTTACATGGATTCGCCTGCCCAGAAGCAGAATTTTCTGTGTCAGTCTGCAGCAAACTAAAATTTATCTGCGACCTAACAATGCTAGACTAAGCTTACTATCAAAAGAAATAACAGAAATCCATAAAATAAGCAAAATTTGCATTTATAAAGAAAATATAGAAGGATACAACAAATACCATAAATCTAGAGACTTTAAAGTAAATGTCAACCTATTTTTTAAACCCAGCATGTCTTTTTAAGCTGGTGGATTAATCTGCAAGGTTTAAAATAATCTGCAGCACCCGCTGCCATGCTGCACTGTTTCTGCTACTGGGTTCGCCTGTATACCCAAAAATGCCCGAAATTGATGCACTCTATTTTGTGTAATTGTTTAAATGGAATAGCCAGAAGTATGAAGAAATATGCGCAATTTATGGTATAAATATGTGCATACATCTCAATACATTTTGATAACATCACACAAAAAAACAAAAAAGACGAACTGTTTCACAGTGATAAAAAGTTAATATTCAGTATGTTCAAAAAGTTCGCCATTGCTCACAATACAAGTTTGTATTCGTGAGAGTAATTCTACATGCCACATTTCTCAGCATGGAACGTCTATTGCTAGCCTCTTCAATACGACGACATAGATTTAACCATTTCAAGGGCGGTGGCTAGACGGTCTAGCCACCTAAATTTAATTCCAAAATTGACAAATGGCAATAAGAATATTTTAATAAAATTTTGCTTTTGTAATGAAAGGGAAAATTAGGGGGTTTTATTTTCTAAGAAATTCGTTTGAATAGTCTGGTATCAGTAAATTATTTCATCAGTTTACAAACAGAATTCTTCTGCCCCTGAAAGGGTTAATCTAAAATTTTAAATGTATTGGAAATTAAATTTTTACAGACATCACAGCACAGTACAATGCCAATGTCACAATCTGAAATTGTGCACTGCTATATTTACAGAATGTTAATGTGCAAAGTCGAATCGTCGCTTATCGATTTCGGACATTCTTGGGTATACAGGCGATAATTTATCTTATCCGTGTGAACCAAATGTCGTTTTGTACTAATTAATTGATGCTCTAAAACTTTCTAATTGGAAATTTTGCACTATCTCTTTTCGTTTACGATTTTCAATAGCTATCTTCCAAATTCCGCCACTAGAAGGTGCTGCTGTTGTTTGCATTAGGTCGGGTGTAGTCGCTTTACTATACCATTACCTCACTTGCATAGCTGTAGCTCTCTCCGTTCACAAGTATTTTCAGGTTAAAGAGACTTGTCTTTGCACCCTGTATATTTTTTTCATGTTTGTGTGAACAGCTGACGTATTAACCAACACTTTATAATCAGTATAGGTCAAAATTAACATTTTTACCCACTGGCCAGTACACTGATTTTTTTCATTGTCCAGCAACAAAGTTATGTACACTCCATACAAAATTGTGTTTTTTCTAACTATCAACATTGTAATTTACTAATACATGTTACTTACCATTCGATATGATTACACTCAACTGAAAAATTTTATTTTTGCTATTAATTGCAATGAAATAAATTCACAGGAAATTTTCAGAAAGGTTACAGCAGAGGGGGGCCCCAGCCTCCCTCGGCACTAACTAAAATGCATTTTTCTGCGACCATTTAACGAATTTCGCGTTTTTTTCGCGATCTTTTGACGAAATCTGCATTTTTCCCGCGATCTTTTCATAAAATTGCGGTTTTTTTTTGTGATCTTTTAACGAAATTTGTGGGGGTTTTTTTCGGCATTCTTTGAAAATATTTGAATTTTTTTTAAGATCTTTTGACGAAATTTGCATTTTAGGCGATCTTTTTATGAAATTTGTGTTTTTTCCGCAATCTTTTCGAGAAATTTGCGTTTTTTTCACGATCTTTTGACGAAAGTTGCGTTTTTTCCACGATCTTTTCACGAAAGTTGCGTTTTCTCCGCGATCTTTTCACGAAATTTGCGTTTTTCCGCGATCTTTTCACAAAATTTACGTTTTTTCCCGCGATCTTTTCTCGAAATTTGCGTTTTTTTCGCGATCTTTTCTCGAAATTTGCGTTTTTTCCGCGATTTTTTCTCGAAATTTGTGTTTTGCTGCGATCTCTTCACGAAATTTGCGTTTTTCGCGATCTTTTCACGAAATTTGCGTTTTCCGCGATCTTTTCACGAAATTTGCATTTTCCGCGATCTTTTCACGAAACTTGCGTTTTTCCGCGATACTTTGAAGAATTTTGTGATTCTTTTTCGCGATTATTTGTCGAAATTTGCGTTTTTTCGCGATCTTTTCTCGAAATTTGTGTTTTTCCGCGATCCTTTCACGAATTTTGCGTTTTTTCCCCGATGTTTTGATGTAATTAGCGTTTTTCACGTTTTTTTGCGATTCTTTGACGGAATTGGTCATTTTTTTCTACGAACGATTGACGAAATTGAATTTTTTTTCGGCGATTATATCGAAATTAGCGATATTTTTATGTCAGGATTCTCGGACTGATCACCGTTTTTTTTTTTTTTTTTTCGGAACTGAATGCCTTAAATTTTCAGAAAATTCGAGACAGAATCATCCCTATTACTTTCTTTTCTTACGTTCAGGAGAATCGCCGATTTGGACGCTGTAAATTCAGAACGAATTTCACCCCTTTCCTCCCTGGCATCGATCTTTCAACCATCGCTTTTGGCGAGTAGTGCCCATTGAGTTTGGTGAGTGAGGACAATAAAGTTAATCGCCACATTTTAAGTGTTACTCGATGCCTGGCGAGTGCTAATTTTGTGCTATAATAATCAGCTGACTTTTTTTCCCTTCAAGGTATTGGGTTAGCTGTAATTTGACCAATTTTCAATCGGGGGGGGGGGGGGGGGGATGGCTAAACTTTTTTTTTAAAACGTGCATGGGAGGCTACCACTGCTCAACCGAACCATGGAGCCGCAGCTGACGTTCACGGAACTTCATGCTACAACTATCTGAAGCATTTTTCAAATTATCACCCGAGGGGAAATAACTGACGAAATTTGCACCTGGCTCAGGGGCTATTAGCATAGCTGCTCGTTTAAACTGGCACAAAGGAATTTTCCACCAATCAGCATTACCATTGATAATGGCTGGCCTTGGATACTGCTGTAAAAATGCTTCTCAATTTGGTCTTGTGGCAGAATGGCTAAACTTTTTTTTAAAAACGTGCATGGGAGGCTACCACTGCTCAACCGAACCATGGAGCCGCAGCTGACGTTCACGGAACTTCATGCTACAACTATCTGAAGCATTTTTCAAATTATCACCCGAGGGGAAATAACTGACGAAATTTGCACCTGGCTCAGGGGCTATTAGCATAGCTGCTCGTTTAAACTGGCACAAAGGAATTTTCCACCAATCAGCATTACCATTGATAATGGCTGGCCTTGGATACTGCTGTAAAAATGCTTCTCAATTTGGTCTTGTGAAAGTTATTAATTGCAGTTAAAACAAGTATTTTGTAATGTATAATAAATTATATTTGTTATCTAAAAACTTTAATGAGTCTGGCACTGTTTTTAACATATACTTCTATTAGAGGTCTGCACAGGCCCGGGTCAGCAGAATTAGGACAATTATTTCAATATGCCAAACCGGGTCAATAAACAAGCCAGGGCGGCAAAATTGAACGGGCCTGCCAGGCTGATAAAAAAAATTTAGTGGGCCTGTCGGCCTGATATAAAAGTTTAAACGAAGCTGATAAAATATGAACTATTTTCAGGGAATATGATTTTTGCTAAAATAAGTATAAATGTACGTCACGAGTCGATGCAAGTTTGACAAAATCAGTACAGAAATGTAACATGCCCAACATAGAGATTGGCATCGTACAGTTACATGGTGTCTGAGTCCGGGCTTAACTTTTTCAGCAGACTTGTGCCTGGCCGAGATCAGGCTTGCTTGCATTTTTGTTTTTGTACATACTACCAGGCCGAAACCAAACTTAATTGTTCTCAAGACGTGTAGGGAAGGCGATATGTTTTGTAAAAATATTAATAATGATAGTGAACTTCTGTTAACGGAATCTTTGGAATCTAACGGAACCTAAAGGTTGTTTTCAAATTCACTGCTTAACAATACAAAAGTTTCTGACACATTTTCTGACCCATTTTTAACTGTAAACACATAAAATTGACAGGTCTAACTATTCAAGGGATTTGGAATTGAATAGCATTTTTCATTTTCGACAAATAAATTATTTATTCAGATACACGCAGGGTTGGCAAGGTTTTTCTCATCCCCGGTAAATACCATGGTAAAAACCGGTATTTATCGTACGGGGAAACTCTATGTTTTTCCCACATGGGAAAAACTGGTTACACAAATATAAATTCAAAACAACTTTTTAAAATGTCAAAATTGAGTTCTAACTAGCTTAAAAGGTAAAAAAAGAAAAGGAAAGGAAGATCTACAAAAACAGACAATGGAGTGCATTTATTTAAATATTTACACACCACACAGATTCCCAAACATTTATTTTCATAATCGTATTCATATTCTTCGTATTCCACATTGGATTTTAGCATCATATAACAAAATACTAATTTAGAGGCTTTTTGTAAACCCAGTCTATTTCTAATCTTGTTTTGGATGAAAGAAAAAATACTCTCTAGAGATTCTGATGATGCAGGACATCCCTGAAGATGTTCCATTAATTGGACAAATTCTGCATCTATTCCAGTTTTACTTAAATTCTTCCACCATAGTGCAAGTAAAATAGTGTTTGTAATGTCTTCGGAAAAGGTGCATCTTCTGACTTGAACTGTATTGTGTATCAAGTACTTTAGGTTTAAAGTCTGCAAATATTCATGAGCAGAATCCTCCTGATCCTGTGATAACTTTCCACCGTTATATTTTGGATTCATCAGGTGTGCCAAAAAATGGACAGGGGTCATTGCTTTATCAAAGCTAGATTTCACTTTGCTGAAATGTGGATTGAGTTCTTTATTTTGAAGAAGTTCTAGGTAAATTTCACAAGCATCAACAATATTGGCATTATTGTCGTGTTGTAACTTCGTAAGGGCTTCTGGAACTGGTTCCATATGGTTGTACATATTTTTTCCTTCTTTATACAGATGGAGATTATGTACTACTGTTGTTATCAATTTCATCTTTGTAACTCTCCACAATTTGTAGATAAAAAGGCCTGTTAGTAATAAAAGTTTTTAAACAAGCTATTTGTGAATTTCACCTTGTTTCACCTGGAATTTGTGGTTTAATTGAATTGGCATGCTCTTTTAATAAACCCCCAGGGATATATTTCTAAAAAATTTCTGAATTTTGACAAGATTAGCCACAACAGAATCTGTAATTACATTCTTGCCAAAAATATTAAATAATGTGATGCAGATCCATATGTAACTGGTATAATATCTTCCGTTTCAAGATTCTGCCACATTGTAAGCATTTTCTGTTTATTATCCAAAACAAAACTTTTTACAGTGCATCCATATGTAGCTTTTGCTGCAATTTTTGCCACACGGGCAAGATTTGTACAATACTCACTTGTTTTCTTATTTTTCCCAAAATCTATTGCAGAAAGAAACATACTTTTTCCATTACAAAATATGGAATTGGCTACAAACAGGGTCATTGTGTATATTACTCCATCCATCTTGCATGAGAGTAACAGTTCTCCCCGCTATTTTCTCTACAGCAGATTCTTGAATTTTTGCTTTATGCAGTAATTCTTATTTATATTGCTTTCCTACAAAATAATTTTAAACCTAAGGGAAATTTGTAATAACTATGTATTTCTATCTTTAATTTTACACGTCAGATTCAGAAAACAGAATATTTCTTACTGTTTCATATGGATTTAAGTACAATTTAAGTATTCATTTGGAAGTTTTTCCCGGTATTTACTACTTTTTCCCAATATTTACAAATTTTTCCTGGTATTTACCACTTTTTCCCAGTATTTACCAATTTTTCCTGATATTTACCAGTTTTTTTAGTGGGATGGGAAAAAGCCAACCCTGGATACACAAGATTCTTGCCATGTGACTGCAAGTTTTTCTCCTTTCCCATGCTATTGCTTCTAGAAATTCGTTTCAAAACGCTAACTATGACAGTATCTATATTATAAAGGACAAACATATCTGTGCGTAACGCATACGTCATTTTGTGAATGGCAACACTTTGAAATTTGAAATAAAATTTTGGCTTTGCAATTTTCTCTACTGCAAATTTTTAAACTTCTAAACATCGCACAATTTATATTTTTACACCGTCGTATAAGGAAAAAAAATCTCTTTTAAATGCAATTTGTTTGAAAGCTGCATCTCAATTTATTTTTGAGATATTAATTTTTTTGTAGTTTTTAATACCATTTTTCTTATCGTGGCAACAAAAGTACCCCATTTCTATTGAAAGTCATTGAAAGTAAACGGAAAATAGTCGAAAATAGGAGATACTGTATCTTTTTGTTGCCATTTTCTCATAAAGCGTGAAAAAAAAGTTGAAATTAAAATATGGGCTATGTTAAGAATATTGTCTGTTATTCTGTGATAATGACGTCATATGCATAATTTTCTATAGAGGAAGTTTAAGACTAGATTGTAAAACTAGATTGCTTTAGCGAATGCAAATGACGTCATTCTATAAAAAAGCGTGTATTTTAATTCTTAAACCTGAATTATGTTTTGTAGAAGTGCGTCATTTTCACAGCCCAGCTGCTTTGAAATTCTTCACAGGTGAAAATGCTTTACTTTTGAAAAAAATGTAATCGAAATCACACACTGATAAAACGCACTGTTTTATAAAAATTTAGAGTGTCTTTATAAAAGAGAGGTGACATGCAAATAATAGCGATTTATATTACAGAAATTGATGATTCTCGCCTGGATGGATTTGGGTCGCCGAGTTAGACAAGCAAACAAAAAATCGTGGTTTAAAATAATATCATGTTCCTGAAGTTTTTGTCCAAAATTCTGTCGAATAATAAAATTTTAATGCTATTCTTTAGGACATTCTACTATAATTTTATCAAAATAACATAATTTGCTTAATTTAATTTTTCCTAATTTTATATAATCTAAATATTTAAAACACAAGTGTGTTTTTTAGTCATTTGCCCTGATCTCTCTGCTGAACCTATTTTATTAATATTTTTTTAAACTGAAAGCTCTTCATTTGTAGATGTGATCGCACTCTATCTCTTTTTTTTAAATATCCCCACTTTTCTATTTTAATTTAAAAAGCATTTTATGAAATTCCTTCAAAATGGTGAAAATCACTTAGCTTTCATTATTGCAGACAAGAGAGAAATAATGAGGTATTTTTATCTGTATTCATGCTATTTTCTAATAAAAATTCAAAATTGTTGATAAAAATTGTTGTATAGAGTTTAGTATCACAAAATCGCATTACCAGCAGAACATTATATTAGGGGCATAATAACGGAAAATAGCATACTGCTTTTGAAAACACGCATTTTTCCTCATAAATTTTCTATATTGTTTTTCCTTCTGCATGTGTACTGATACTAAGTTTCAGACACTAGGTGAAATGCTTATTTAAGTGAAGAAAACGATAATTTTCTTAGATAAAACTAAACATTTTAACACAAATGCGTCTAAAAAACATAAATTACGGAAATTTTTATTCTCCGGAATTGAGATTAGAATCTCAAGTAAAGAGTGCGTCTGTTCACATAAAAGATGTTGCCGACAATCGTGACTTCAAGTTTTAAGTTAAAATGATTTTTAAATGATCAAACAAAATGCAAATTTATAAAAAAATGATGAATATGGATATGAGAAGTGCGCATGCAAATTTTGAGAAAGTGAAAATTGCTGCTTTTCATTCCGCAATACCAAGCATATATAAGAGCCTCAATTGACAACATCCTAATAACTGATCTTTATTATATTTTACGGATTAAGTATCTATATTATAAAGAACAAACGTATCTGTGCGTAATGCTGACGTCATTTTGCGAATGGCAACACTTCACGATCAAATTTCGGTCTTGAAATTTTCGCTACTGCAATTTTTTAATCTTCTGACCATCGTACATTTTCAATTTTCGTTGCATAAGGGAAAAAAAATGTACTTTCAAATGCAATTTGTTTAAAAACTGTATCTTAATTGATGGATGTATTATATTTTCTAAAATAATTTTTAAGCATGATTTTTTTTAAAGTTTATCTTATCACGTGCCAGTTTCAATACATAATAATAATAAACATTTTGCACATAAAGCAACAAACATTTTTCAGCATTTGTTTCTGACTATTTTTGCATAGCGAAATTAATACTTCCTTTATAAAAAAAATAAAATAATAATATTAAAAAAAAACACCAGTCTAACATATTTGTGAAAGTCAAATTAACGAAATTAATACTTCTTTTATAAACAAATAAAAGAATAATATTGAAAAACACAAATCTAACATATTTGTAATCGTACAATACAAACTTTTAGATCACCAAATACGATTTTTTTTTCAAATGGAATTTGTTTGCAAAGTTCATCTCAGTTTACTGATTGTCTATGGTTTTAAAAACAATTTTAAAGCATGAAATATTTTTTAATATATCTATATCGCGCGGAGCTCGATTACGAAAGATTAATCCGTCTGCCCTTACAACAAAATAAAGAGTTCATCATTTTCTTACGGCTAATATCCATTAAAAAAAATTTCCCTATGAATAAATAAATAAAATAATATAAATAAAACACAAATTTAACAGACATGTATAAGCTCTGAAATTATCAGAATATAAAAGGATGGCATGAGTAGCAAAATCTTAGTCAAATAACTCTTAGTATGCGGCTAATAAGAAAATATCGCTTTTGATAAATTTCAAAAATTTACTTGATTGTATAATTCGTATTTTCCATATGAAAAATGCTTTTTTAATGTAAGTGGGCAATCTAAAAGAATTTTTGCATCTAAAAAAATTATTAGTTTTCAATTAAAAAAAAAATGTTTTCACCTATATTCTTTAACCCGGGAAGCCCGGGTACGATCCCCTAGTTTTCTTAAAGTTATATTGCTTTTATCAAAAAATGGATAAACCCATTCAATTACATAGTTTCTGAATAAGAACACCTGCCAATCTTATGCGTTTCCGAAATTACATGAATTTAGAAATGTATCAGAAAGTAGCTCCTTTGTATTTGAGGAAAGCCTTAATAAGCCTTAATTTATAAAGCCTTAATAAATGACATCATAAATCTACTTTTTGTTATACAGCTTCAACTGTTATCATGTTTTTAACACTCCATTTTTACTTTCATTCTAAACTACATTAATTTTTTAATGCATCCCTATTTGAATGTTGAAACACCTAAAACTAATTAATAGGCCTTGACCTTAGATCAATTTAAAGCTTACATTGGAAATCCGATTTAGCCATTGGTCTTACAAGGAGAGGGTCCGAGGTCTGTCTCACGGAATCCAGCGATCCTTTGTACATTGATAGAGTATTGTCAATAGATAAACATATCAATAGGATAAAGTGCAATATTCAGGGGGGCCGTTAAAAACGAGCCCCAAAGTTCACCCAATACACTCTTTAGTATATAATCGGATAAATTAAGTTCCTTTGCGACAGGCTCGATAGCACAGTTGGCAGCGCGCCAGACTTCTAATTTTCATTTTTACGGATATCTGCAGGTTCGATCCTCCAACGAGGATTTTTTCCCCCCGACAAAATAATGATAAATTATTTTTGAACCGCAATTAAAATATATATATATATAATTATTTAAATGTAAGACAAATATAAATATTGGCGCATTCACACATATTTATTTATTTACAGAGAGAGACAGTTCTATTGCATCCTTATGGATATAATGAAAAAAAAAAGCAAGAATCTTATGCAGTATATACGTATTTTTTTGCATTCAACATTTTTGTCAATTTTATATTTAGTTTTATTTACAATCATTTATATTTATTTTACAATTACTTACATATATTTCACAATGACGTACACTTATTTTACACTTATTTAAATTTATTTTACATTTCTGTCTATACTATGTACTTAAAAAATAAATGTGTTCTATTAAAATTGAGGTTCTGATTACGGGCAGGAACCGGGATGATAATTATCATAAAAACATATGAAACAGAAACTTTTGCGACAGCGTGCACGAATATTAAAAGAAGTGTTTTTACAGGAACAAGGCGTTTTAAAAAGATCATTTGGCAAACACACTTCATTGACATTTATAAATATTATTCTTTTATGTGAAAGTTTCGATGCATACTAGGCGTATTTTATCATGTTACAAAATATAGGTGAAGATAGTTGATAATGCACAATTGAATGAATTTTTATACAATCTTAGCGAGAATTAATTTCTCTTTTCTGTTCAATTAAACAATTACAATTTTGTAACCGCTTAATCATATTTTTCACCTGCCTATAAAAATAAACGTCGCCTGGTTTTACCAAAGCTTCAACTATAAGTTTTTCTATCACAAAGTAGTTCTAGATTATTGTGAAAAAGTTCATTCCTGGGGGGGGGGTAAGCTTGGCTTCACAAGAAATAGCGTCTGAAGACTCCGATGAAATTAAATTATTTTCAGAGAGTAACTTTGCGTAATACACGACTACATCTTTTAATATCAATTTTGATGATTCGCTATGAATTGTGTATTATGAAATTCGCTATTCAATATTTGTAAATTTAGAAGCTTCTTCACTAGACATTTTTTACAAAATAACTTTTTTCATTTTAATTATGACATTATAATAAAGAACAACGTCTAATCACTTCAAAACTTTAAAAACAAAATGCCGTACTCATTCGCTCTGCGGCAGATGGGTGCTTAAATTTCAACAAAAGAAAGGTAAACATTTTAAACCCACCCTGTTCATTTTCTATAGCGTACTTGTTTTGCTTAAAAACCACCTGCAAATCTACGTACAAGGTTTTTAACCGAAAACAGTTATTCTAATTCCAAACATGAGATCCCATGATAAAAAATAATTATGTTTTAAAAATTAAAAAAAGAAAAAAAATTAAAAATTATAACATTTTAAATTGACAAGATAAAAGTAAAATAGCATATTTTAATTTTATGTAGCGTATTTTAATTTACTTCGCTGAAAACAACAGGTAGATTATTTATTCATAGAAAGTCTATAAATAAATGTGAATAAAATTAAATTTTGTCGACTGAATAATTCAGTTATTTTCCTTTCCCCCCCCCCCCATTAGATCCATAAAGCGGCAATATCTCTGTAAATTAATAAGCACATAATATATATAAGTGTGTGTGCGTGCAGAAGCATATTTTTATGAATATTTGTCTAACTTTAAATAATTAGATATATGTTTTTTAATTATGGCTTGAAAATAACTGATCATTATTTTGTCTGAAAAAAAAAAAAAAAAAAAAAAAAAAGCTTGTTGGAGTACCGAACCCGCAGACGTCCCAGAAGGAGAAAATTAAAAGTCTGGCACGCTGCCAACTGTACTACCGAGCCTCTCGCAAGCGAGAGTAATTTATCCGGTTATATACTAAAGAGTCAATAATGGGTGAACTTTGGGGCTCGTTTTTTACGACCCTCCTGAATATTGCACTTTATCCTGTTGATATGTTTATCTATTAACTATACTCTATCAATGTACAAAGGATCGCTGGATTCCGTGAGACCAACCTCGGACCCTCTCCTTGTTAAATCGATTTAAGCTAACATTGGAAATCATGATTTAGCCAGATTCCCGAGATTCCTGACGAGGAATTCGGTTGCAGACACTGAGGTGGAGAGACGTGTTGATCCCGCTCTCCGGTGTCTGATATTTTTAGCGTAATGGCTACCGGTTTACCGGTATTTAGCCCCGATCCGGGTACGCAGTCAAGCGTTACTGATTTCGGTGGTGATCTGGGAAGTAAACCCCAGGACGTTCTCAGAGATAATAGTTTTGCTCTTCTGACGCGTAAAAGCATCACGGATGTGAGAACTCTTACTCATGATGAGCTCGAGGAGCTATATTCCAAAATAAAGGCTGACGTATACAGTATGAACAATGTCCGTTTAAAACTTCAGAAAATCAAAGAGCCTAATTCGGCAGAGGTGGAAGCACTCAGCAAAGCTGTTTTGTCGTTCAACATGCTGTCGGAGGAGGTTCACACAGTTAAACGGTTAGTAAAAAACCTTTATTCACATATTCTTATCTGTCTGCCAAAATTGACCCCATTTCAATGATTGTTCCATCTGACCCTTCGAAAATCGGCTCGAGTAGCGAGGGTGACATGGCGACACCTGTTAACACGGGTAACAACCAAAGTCTCTATGCTAACAAGAGAAGATTGGTTGAGGAGCCAAATTTTCAAATTCTGCCCCCCAAGGCGAGGAAAATTTCACCCTAGTGGGTAATAAAAAATCAAAAAAGCTTGCGAAGGCTAAACTCAATACCGATGTTGAAGGTATGGAGCTAAGCAACGGGGATCAACCCGAGGTCAGCGAGAAAACTAAAAAAGTGCGGGTCCGCCCCATTAAAATCATCCCCCCAGATAACTGGCAATTTCTCCTGCTTGAAATTAAAAGAAGGGCAAATACTGCTCAAGCCAAAATGAAAGGAAGATTCTTAACGATTAAATTCGATAATGTTGACGATTATCGTCAAATTCAAACTTATTTACTAACGGAGAATGTCCAATTCCAAAGTTACATTTTGGACGATGCAAAACCGATTAGAGCGGTTCTTAGGGGCTTACCCATCAACACAGCCATCCAGGACATTAAGAATGCCCTGGAATGTGAAGATTTTTTGGATGTCTCGGTGACCCAGATGTATAGAGGTCCCGTCTCCAACAAAAAATATATGCCCTTTTTTTATGTTTCGATATCAAAACAGGCTGATGTTGACCACATCTTCCAAATTACTGAAATTATGGAAACCGAGGTCAGTTTCGAAATCTACCGGGGGGCGCAAAGGGCCCTCACAATGTCACTGATGTCATATCACGGCATTTCTTGCCGATATCGAAATACGGCATAGATATCAACGTTTAAAGTCGTTTTGCTTTGCGGCCCAATTCTGAGACTGCTCGGTATCGATGTTTGTTTTCTAGTTTAGCTACGAAATCTTCTCAGCTTTTAACTTACGAGCGTTTCGTTTTTCTGACGATATGACGTCATACTTTTACGAATTCCACGCATCTGGAGATGAATGACTGAATTCCAACTTAGGTATTGCGTCATCGTGCCGATGACGTATGCTGGTTTCTAATTGGATGATTTCTATAACTGCATGTTTCACTGTTAGATACGAAGTTGATTTCTGTTTGGTATATATTGGAGCGACTTCATGTTCAGATGGCTCGTTTCTGCATGTTATATTTCAGTAATGTAACTGATATTAGTAAAGGCTCAATATATGAGCTGTTTAAGTTCTTGGCCGAAGTTATGGCCATATATTGTTATATTTAATACATTTAATCATGTTTTTAATTGGTTTTAATAAAGTTATGTTTGAATTATATCCTAACTTATTTCTGCATGTCAGTGGACACTTAATCTTAAACTCTGCTTTAAGTTGTTGTGGCTTCTAGGCCTAATTTGCCCTAGCAGCCCGTTATGGGTTATGGGCCCAGCCTTGATTGAAGCCCACAATATGCAGAGGGGTTAGGTATTTTAAATTTGTGCTTGTGTTCCTCAGTTGAATAGTTCAAAGGCATAATGTCGTCTTCATCGGGCGCCGAGTTTCTTCCCATCGATAAATTAACGTCATATAATTACAGTACGTGGACAAAAAGAGAGAGGATGTTCGTGTTCTTCTGATGGAGAAATCTCTATGGGAATGCGTGTCTACAAAACTACCGGAAACCGAAGATCCAGCAAAGGCTCCTACTGCAGCTGAGTTGGCAAGGAGAGTACGCGCCTATTCCATTCTCTATTTGAATGTGAGTAAAGATTTGAGGCCTTTATTAAGTGGTATAGAGGATCCATATGTAGCTTGGCAAGCATTAGAGAAACATTTTCGTCCCAGTAGCCGTGCTCGTATTGTGGAATTGACGGACTCTTTCTTCGAATGCAAATTGTAGCCTGGTGAGGAATTAAATCTTTATGGTGCTAGATTGAGGGATATCATCATGCAACTAAAGGACGCTGGTCGTTCAATTTCAGAGTGGTTAAAGCCGTTTCAGCTGATTAGACATTTGCCTGATGAGTACAGAAGTATTGTCCAGCTTATTTACCATTTTTCGGATAAGGACTTTACCTTTGAAAATGTTCTGAACGAACTTTTATCTGAGGAAGCAAGATTAAAGTTGTTTAATTGTTCTTTTAACAAAAATTCTAATTTAAGTATTTTTAATGAAGTTGCTTTACATAATAGTGAAAATAAATATAATGATGTAAAGTTGAGGAAATCTACAAAGCAGAGGTCTAGATCTTCTAATAAGCAGGTAAGTGCAGCAGATCCCAGTGTTAATTTTAAACGTAATGAATCTAGAAATTGTTTTAAATGTGGTTTAAGTGGCCACCTTGCTAAAAATTGTAGAAGGTTTAAACATAGGGTTAGTGAAAAACATGGTGAAGTGGGTTTTATAGCTGAAGCATATTATAATTCAAATACTGATAATACTGCCTGGCTGTTTGATACTGCAGCTAGTTCCCATTTTTGCTCGCGTAAAGATTTATTTTGGGATTTTGAGCCAATCTCTGGGATGGAAATGAAAGCAGCTATTAATGGGGTAGCTTGTGAAGTTCTAGGTAGAGGAACTATAAAGTTTAATTGTAAAATTAAGGGCAGGAATCAGGTTGTTGTATTGAACAATGTATTATATTCACCTAAACTACGACATAATTTGATGGCGGGCCATCTCTTTGAAGAGAAAGGAGCCACGTTTGTTGGTAAAAATGGGCGAATAGATCTATTTTTAAATGGTGGTAAATTATTTTCAGCTATTCGAAAAAATGGCCTTTACCATGTTTTTCCTCAGTATATTAAACGTAATGACAAAAATTTTTATAGTCCAGAGGCTAACCAGATTAATATGGAAAACAGCTTAGAAACGTGGCACCGTAGGTTTGCCCACATAAATAAAGATTACATACTAAAAACCGTTGATACAGTTAGAGGAATGCCTTCACTCAAAAATGAAGATTTAAATTGTGAGCCTTGCAAAATTGGTAAAGCCAGGCGAGTTTCCTTTAGACCAATTGGTAAAATTAGGTCTGTAAAGCCGTTAGAGCTGTTGCACCTCGATGTAGCAGGCCCGTTTAAAACAAAAAGTAGAGGCGGTAATAGGTATTTTCTAACTATAATCGACGATTTTTCCAGAAAAGTTTACGTTTACTTGATGAAGGAAAAATCCGAGGTTTTTAACTGTTTTGTAAAATTTCAAAAGCGTGCTGAAACGTTTACTGGGAACAAAATCATTAATATTCGAACTGACAACGGTGGTGAGTTTTGTTCAAGGGAATTTGAAAAATATTTAGATGATAGAGGTATTAAACCTGAGAGGATGAACCCATTTAATCCTGAAATGAACGGATTTGTTGAGAGATTCAATTTAACGGCCCTAGATGCAGTAAGAATGTTACTTAATGAGTCTAAACTGCATGAAAGATTCTGGGGGGAGGCTTTGCTATTTTTTGTCTATACCTTCAATCGTACTTGCCATAAGAATTTCACTAAAACGCTGTTCGAATTATTTGGAGGAAAAGTGCCGTCTGTTAAACATCTAAGAATTTTCGGTTCCACTGTATATGTTGGAATTCCTAAACATAATCGTGGTAAACTTGATATGCGTGCTGAAAAGGGGGTACTTGTAGGTTATGCTCTTCGCACAAAAGGCTATCGTGTATGGATCCCCGAAAAAGACAAAGTTATCGAGACCATCAATGTTAGAATAGAGGAACCAGTTAAAAATAATCAGGTTTCTGACCGGATTTTATTCCATTTGGATGCATTAGATTTAAACGATTTGGAGGTTTCCGATGCTGAAAAATCGTGTATTGAAACCGATAAACAAGTTAAATTAATTGAGGGGGAGTCGGAGAGTTCAAAACCGATACAAGCAGTATCTAGATCTCCTACGTCAACTAAACCAAATATCGAGTGGTTTCGAAAGGCTGTTCCTCGTTCAGATGGATCGCGTACCGATATTTATTATAGTATATTGGGGACCAATATGCGTTTGAGATCCCAAAACGATGCTAAAACTTATTGTGAATCTAAAAATATACCTTTCGATCCAAAAATATTTGACTTCAGTGGTAAAAATAACTTTACGGGTATCATAAATCAGGAACTGGAAGCAAATAGTATAAATGAATGACAATTAAAGAGGGATCAGGTGAACGTTCCAAATACATTTCATGAAGCAATGCGTTCCCCTCAAGCTGAATTATGGAAGCGTGCAATGGAGGAGGAAATTCAAATTATTAAAGATCGAGAAGTTTGGACTTTGGTAGAAAAACCTTCGAATGCTAGGATCTTGGGAAGCAGATGGGTTTATACTATTAAGTGCAATAAAGAGAACGAAATAATTAGATTTAAGGCTCGTCTCGTTGCACAAGGCTTCCGACAAGAGAAAGGCATTCAGTATGATCAGGTTTTCAGTCCTGTGGTTAATTTCACTATAATACGTTTATTTTTCTCGATTTTAGTTTGTGGATTGAAATGGTATCATATTCAAATGGACGTTCGCTGTGCATATTTATATGCCCCTTTATCGGAAGTTATATATATGAGACAACCAGTTGGTTTCATGGAATCGGAAACACCAGATTACGTTTGTTTATTAAAGAAGGCTCTGTATGGGCTCCATCAGAGCGGGCGTGAATGGTTTTACGAACTTCATTCCGTTTTAGAAAGTTTAAATTTTAAGAAGTTCGAGTGGACCAACTGTGTTTATTCTCTTAATTCCGAAATTGTCTTGCTGTTCTATGTTGATGATATGATTTTGTTAGGAAAGGATAAAGATCAAATGTTTAAAGTTATAGATGTGTTAAAACAAAAGTTTGACATTAAAGTTTTGGGGGAGACCGTTAAACTGCTTGGGGTTAACTTTGAACAAAGTAAAAATGGTATTTCTATTCAACAAACGGATTACATTGAAAATATTTATGACCAATTTAAAGAATATTATCCTCCTATTGTTTCTTTACCCATTTCAAGGGGGGTTGTATTTTCCAAAAAGGATTGCCCTCAAACTAATGATGAAATTGCTGAAATAGAAGAAATTCCATATCGTAACTTAATTGGATGTTTGTCCTTTTTGGCCAGTAGGACACGTCCCGATATTAGCTATGTGATTAATCTTCTTTCACAATTTCAAAGCAATCCTGGTAAAATACATTGGTTAGCTTTATTAAAAGTACTTGGTTATGTATATCATAGAAGATATGAAAAATTAAGTCTTTCTTGTAATGATAACTTTTCAATAAATTGTTTTAGTGACGCCAAGTATGCATCTAACCGAGACGATCGAGTATCGATTGGGGGGTTTATTTTATTTTTAAATGATGCTGTAATATCTTGGCAAACTTCTAAACAACGTTGTGTAGCTCTTTCCACAATGGAATTGGAGTATATTTCATTAACCGATGCTGCTAAAGAACTCATTTGGATAATTAACATAATAAAAGAGGGTAAAGAACTGCAAATTTTTCCATCTCATTTTTTAGAGTTTAACTTATATTGTGATAACAGAGCTGCTATAGATTTTTCTAACTCTCCTATAGAGAATAGTAAAACTAAGCACATACACGTAAGATATCATTTTTTAAGAAATTTAGTATATGAAAAGTTGTTTAATTTAAAGTATGTATCTAGTAATGAAAACTTAGCTGATTATTTTACAAAACCACCTACAAAAATTTTACTGGAAAAATTTAGAAAGAAAATTTTTGGAAATTAAAGTTAATTTAAAATGCTTTACTTTTTCTAGCTGTGCTTAACTTTTTCGATATTGAACTGGGATCTTGCTGTACTGGAAATAAAGAAAACTAGCATTCTTTTCAAAAATATTTAAATACCTTTTTAATGAAACTGCATATAAAGTTTTGAATTGGTTTCATGTTTTTGTGTACAGGTTTGTAACATCGTCCAGATGTGTAGAAGGCGGGCCATTGATGTCATATCACGGCATTTCTTGCCGATATCGAAATACGGCATAGATATCAACGTTTAAAGTCGTTTTGCTTTGCGGCCCAATTCTGAGACTGCTCGGTATCGATGTTTGTTTTCTAGTTTAGCTACGAAATCTTTTCAGCTTTTAACTTACGAGCGTTTCGTTTTTCTGACGATATGACATCATACTTTTACGAATTCCACGCATCTGGAGATGAATGACTGAATTCCAACTTAGGTATTGCGTCATCGTGCCGATGACGTATGCTGGTTTCTAATTGGATGATTTCTATAACTGCATGTTTCACTGTTAGATACGAAGTTGATTTCTGTTTGGTATATATTGGAGCGACTTCATGTTCAGATGGCTCGTTTCTGCATGTTATATTTCAGTAATGTAACTGATATTAGTAAAGGCTCAATATATGAGCTGTTTAAGTTCTTGGCCGAAGTTATGGCCATATATTGTTATATTTAATACATTTAATCATGTTTTTAATTGGTTTTAATAAAGTTATGTTTGAATTATATCCTAACTTATTTCTGCATGTCAGTGGACACTTAATCATAAACTCTGCTTTAAGTTGTTGTGGCTTCTAGGCCTAATTTGCCCTAGCAGCCCGTTAGTCACAACTGCCAGGGCTTTTTTCATAGCGCCCTGTCATGTAACCTACCCGCAAGGTGTGTCAAATGCTCTGCATTCCATAAATCAGAGGTGTGTACGAAGCCCTTTGATGTGCCCTGCAAGTGCCTACACTGCGGGGGCCCTCACCCGGCAAATTTCCGCAACTGCCCTAGTTTCCCTAAAACAACCCCCCTTAAAAATGGTAAAAAGAAAAACCAAAACCAAAAGAAATCTGATAATAAAAGAATTGTTACAGTTCAAAATTCCTCGAGGACATTCTCAGAAAGGAAGGTTGACAATTCTCAATCATTTTCGAGAATTGCAGGCGGACATAGCGTCCCCCCCCCCCCCCCCCTCCGTTTCTCAAAATTCAAATCAGTCAGTCCTGAGCCAAAATTCAGATGCTTTTTCGGCCACCGGCTTTATCAAAAATTTAATTGAATTCCAAAAAGAGTTTAACGCTGACATTGTCAGCGCTGCATTTAATAAATCATTACCAGAACTCCGTACAGCATCCACGGAAATTGATTGTATTTATATTCTTTATAAAAACATCCTTAAATTAAATAAAACTAGCTAAGGTGGCACCATCTCTTGGTGCTCTTCCGCCCTTCCATTCTCGACACGACCCTTCTGTTTACCATGTTCCCTCCTATAGGCAATCTGGACAAGTTATCCATTGGCTTTTTTAATGCAAATGGGCTTCGACGCCAAGCAACGGAATTCGGTGCTTGGATTTACAACAACGATTTAGACATCATCTTGGTCAATGAGACCCATTTCTTCCAGGGTTATGTCTCCAAAATTGCAAACTACGAGTGTTTCAATGTTGACAGGGCTCGTAGTGGCAATAATAATCGTCACCATGGCGGCACTGCTATTTATATAAAAAAGGGTTTTAATGCTAATTTCATTAATATTCCCAATCAAAATTTTGTGGAAACTACCCCGATTATTTTGGACTTCCCCTTTATTCAAAAACTTCTTGTTGCAGCTGTCTACTTCCCTCCTAATAGGAATGCAAATTTAATGGAGCCTGAACTTACCCGTCTCACTAATTCTTTTCCAAATTTTATTTTAGCAGGTGATCTTAATGCTCATCATCACTCCTGGAATTCCAGGAATATTAATACTTATGGACGTAAACTTCGTAGATGGGTGGACCGAAATCATGCGCAAATTTTAGCACCCCCCTCCCCCACCTACATCAGATCAAATAATTATCTAGATCTTGCGATCACCCGCAATTTTCCATACCCGTACACTATAGGTGAAAACTGGGAAATTGAGTTAGTAGCCAGTGGCCGGTAGACTCAGTTTCATTAGTGGCCACTTTTTAAAGTTAGTGGCCACTATAATGTTTCAAACTTTCTTGACATCTAGGTAAACTATAATCGCTGTATATATACATATTTTTCTATAAATCAGAGTTTTATACCAGCCAACTATTCATGATAAGAATAGGGAAGCAGTCAAAATTCAAGAAAATTACTTTAAAACCACAAAATCTGTTGTATTAATTTTTTAGAATATATTTTTGGATTATTTGTATATGTTTATAAACACAATTATCAACCAAATTACTATTACTTTCTTTATATAAAAAATAACTAAATCAAAATTCCAACAGCTAAGTGCATACAATAATAATAATAAAAAAAATCAAATAAAACGAAATAAAATGTAGATTTTATTTAAGAATAAAATTAGATTTTAATATTAGATTAAGAAATTAAGAAAATTAATTAAGAATAAAATTAGATTTTATTTAATAAGTAAATGTGCTATTAACATACTACACAAATTATATACAGTTGAAATCTAAGCTGGTGAGTGTATTTCACAAGATTAAACAGTATCTCTTGAAGAAAAATATTCTAACTGGTGAGAATGTGGCAGGAGTCGAAATATTGAAGATACTGCAATGTCCTTAAAATCTGCTTCCATGCAGTGGAAAAAAAAAAAAAAAAAAAAAAAAGGAATAAGTTATTTGAAATGCATGTGGAATCAAAGCTGATGAATATATTTTGCAGAATTCTTGAAAAAAATAGAAATTTCTTGTAAAAAATAAGTGAGGAGCTAGCATATGACGAAAAGTCGAAATATTGAAAATACAGCTAAATCATTGAAATCTGCTTGCATCCGGCAGGAAAAAGAATGAACCAGTTTGCTACTTAGATGTAAGCAAAGTAGAGGTGCATATTTCCATGAAAAATGCTGTATTTCCGTTGGCGATCGTTAACAAAATTTATAATCGCCCCTTGGCGAGTGGCGACTAAAGTGGCGATCGATGTCCAATTTTTTAATCGCCACTTTTACAACTTTAATCGCCACGTGGCGAGTGGCGACCGCTAATTTTCACCTATACCGTACACTATTCGAACGTGTAATGATTTATCTTCTGATCATTTGCCGGTCATTCTCAATTTTAGGGTTGACTCTTATGACCTAAGTGTACCTCAGTGTATCTCCACTAGATGGCAGGACTATACTGCGATGCTAGAAAGAATGGATACTCCAGATCTCATACCAATTTCGGTTTGGCAGGTCACTGAAGCCATAGAGCAACTCGGTGACACTTTACGTGGGGTGTTTGAGAAATGTTCTCAGCCGAGACATAATTCTAGCAACTCTCTACAGTTACCCGAGAATATCAGGCAAATGATTACACAGAGGAATCGTGCACATAGAATATGGCAGGTATACAGGACTCCATACTTTAGGTCCCTTTTAAATAATTTAAATAGGAGGGTAAAAGCTGCTATTTATGAGTTTAAAAATGAACGTTGGAACACTTTTGTCGAATCTTTGTCGACTCAAGACAACACAATTTGGAAGGCTGCTTCCCGTATCAGAGGCACACACAAGCACATTCCGGCCATTAATAGCCCAAATAACGGCATTGCATATACTAATATTGCTAAGGCTGAGGCGATTGCTGAAAGTCTTAAGGATCAGTTCACACCTCATGAAGATTTGGCCAACCCAAGGGTTACTGAGCTGTACTGGAGAGCACAGTTCATAATTATTTAAATTCTGACACTCAAAACACTCTTACCCCTACCTCCCCTTCGGAGGTTAGGGATTACATCTCAGGCCTCAAAAAGAACAAATCTCCAGGGGAGGACCGTATTTCTACTGATATGCTTATTAATTTACCTGAAAACTTTATTCTCTACATTGTTATCTTAATTAATTGCATGCTTTCTCTTAATATTTTCCCAGATTGCTGGAAAAAGGCGA